>ONZH01020540.1:0-23166 GCA_900303285.1 Rhinella marina
TTCCTGTGATCCGGATTTATCCTCGTCTCTGCTAACCTGCTGACTATCCAGTCTATCCAGCTAAACCACTGCTTCTACACGGCTAAGCGACCTGCTAGTTCCCGGCCGCACAAATCCAACCCGCTTTGCGGTGGGCTCTGGTGAAAACCCGGGGGCTAGTTAGACTCCACACGCCAGTACTTGTTAGTACTTGGAAGCTGGCCAAACGGAACTACATCCGGCCAGCAAGGTTAGTGACACAGCCTCTCTCTGAGACACTTAAGTGTCCCTGAAGGTGTCATCATCATCCTCCAGCTCCTCCTCCCCTCCCCCTCCTCTAGCTGAAGCTCCTCCTCCTCCTGCACCTCCATGAAACTTTGTTGTTAGGGCTCCCCAACAGTGACAGCATACCGTGCAGAGAGATGTCCAGTATTTCCTTTCCCCATTGCCCCCTGCTGCATGAGCGACAGTGTCTTTTCAAGGACAAATATTAGTGAAACAATGTCGTTCACCCCGCAGCTGTCCCATCTGACCAATTTAGTGGCTTCTTCAAAGAGTTTCAGCGCACTGCAGGCATCTCGGACCAGCATCCACTGACGAAAATTTAAGCCACACCTGATCCCTATGATCAACGATTCTGGTTGCTGCTGGACAAAGTCATCCACTGCTCTCCACTGCTCAAGGAGCCGCTGCAACATGTGAAGCGTGGTATTCCACCGAGTTGGCACGGTACCTATCAACCGGTGTGGCGGAAAGCGCAAGTCCAGCAGAGTGTTGCAGGACACATAAGAGTGACTCAAATTAGTGCAAAGCGTCCGTGACTTTGCCAGCACTGTGCGCAGGCCAGTGAATGTTTTGAGAAATCTCTGAACCACTAGATTTAGGACATGTGCCATACAAAGAGCATGCGTGAATTGCCACAGGTTCAGAACTTCCACTATATTTGTCCCATTGTCACTCACGACCTTGCCCACTTCCAGCTGGCGGGGAGACAGCCAGCGTGCTATTTGCTGCTTGATGTGATGCAGCAAGCACTGGCCTTTGTGGCTGGTGTTGCCAGACAGATTAAATCTAACACAGCGTGGCAGCGTTTAACCTGGCACATGTGATAGGAAGGAGGGGGGTCAACTCTCTGCCCTGATGCTCCTGCAGGCAGATTGCCCATGGAGGTGGAGGAGGGAGCAGATAAGTGTTGGGTGGTCTGCAATCCTGGCTGGAAAGCGCGTGGAGGTGCCAAAAGCAATTGGCCCTGTTGCTGGGGGGTTGCTGCCTCGCTGCCACTAAATACATTCAGCCAGTGGGCCGTAAAGGACATGTATTGCCTCTGGCCATTAGCACTGCTCCAGGTGTCAACCGTGACGTGCACGGTGCTGCAGAGAGACAGCTGCAGGGAGCGTCCTATATTGTCTGCCACGTGTCAGTAAAGGGCGGGGGTAGCTTTGTTTGAAAAGTAATGCCGGCTAGGGATCTGCCAGCGCGGCTGAGCACAAGCTCCCTAAAAGCTGTACAATCAACTAAATTGTATGGCAGAGACTGCACAGCCAGCAACTTGGTCAGGTGAGAATTAAGATTGTGCACTGTTGGATTGCTGGTTACCTAAACTTACTTCCTGGCCACGCACTCGACGATGGGCGGCTGGCGAGTAAGAGGAGGTAGAGAAACTCACACGGTTGACGACGAGGTGTATGTATTAGTTACGCCCCTGGATGCGGGCTGCCTGACGCAAGGGACCCCGGGAGAAGTACGTAGCCAGCTCTTCAGCATTAATGCGCTGCTGTAATCCACCTTGGTTAGCCAAATTTGCGGCATGACTCCGCTTTAGATGGTTCCACAGAGCAGTGGTCCCTACATTTGTGGCTTTCCCATGGCCCAATTTCTGTTTACAGAAATTACACGTGGCCATGCTGATGTCCCCCGGCAGAGTGGTGAAATACTTCCACACACCCGACATTCACCCTCCAGAACTGGCCAAGCTTGTAGCCCTTGCACGCTTAGACCCTGGTGCAGGCCCCACTATACTTGGGGTCTCACTAGTTCCCAAGGCAGGCCTGGCCCTGGGCCTAACTCGCCTCTACCCTCTGTTGCTGCCACTACTACTTCCCTCCTCCTCAGAGATCAAATCCTCCTCACCAGCCCGATCCGCCTCCCAGGTCCTCCGGTCTAACATCATCTTAAGACTCCCCACCACTTTTTTCTGTCTGAAATATAGGCTGTTCCTCACCAACCTCAAATTCCAGGCAGTCCAAACTCTGACTGCCCTCTAAGAAATACGCAGGGAGGCTGTCCTCTACAACTGCCAGATTATGCGGTGGAGTTCAGTGGCCTCTTATTTTATAAAATGCAGAAGGGACACCACTAGGAGGGGGCACTGAAGGTTGAGGGTTGAGAGGTGGCAGAAAATGATGGGCTTTGCTGGAGCGGAATGGTGGAGCAGGAGGAACGCTCTGAGTCTGACCCCTGGCTACATGATACAGTACCAGCAGAATAAAGCTCATCATCCGGCTCCGATTGAGATGAGTGAGCCATCCACTCCACTACTGTAAGATGGTGGAACAGCCTCCATTTTGTGAATGTACCTGTTACTGTAATTATTGTAATTATTATCTTATTGACTGACATTTCATTGTTTGGCCACTAGATGTCACTGTTTACCACAAAGACTGTAGCTCCCTGGAGCAATGACAAAGAGACCCTGTTCTGCAGAGGTGGAGCTTCCGACAGGAGGAGTGTGTGGCATCCATCTTGGCAGTGTGCTGCAGAGAGCCAGAGGAGAAGGAACTACTGACTGAGCGTTCCACTGTGATCCACAAGTGGGACTATTCCCTAAGGGAGAAAGACTCTGCAAGGAGACCTGGATCAGAGACTGTTACAGTTTACAGATCTGAAGGGGAGAACTACCATCAGGAGCCCTGCTGAGAGGACATGTGGCAGCGTCAGTGAGATCGCGTGGTTGCCGGATGAGATCCTCTACAAGTCACTTCTGAAGGTTAAGGTACCCAACAGACCTGGGTTAGTGAAAGAATGCTTTGCTATATAATGCTATGCGATCCCTGTCAGTGCAGAGTCCAGCCCTGTAGATGCATTGCTCGCATGTCTCCCGCTCGTGTGAAAGGGGCATAAATGGTACTAATAAAAACTGCAGGCTGTCCCTCAAAAAATGAGCCCTCGTACAGCTCAGTCAAAACAAAAAATAAAAAAAACTTATGGCCCTTAAAAGCCATTTCAGCAAATTCCATATTAGAAAATACAGATGCCACTGCTTCCCTTCTGAACTCTGATCAATTCCTTGAATGGTGTCATTTCCAAAATAGGGTCACTTTTTGGGGGTTTCCTTTCAAATGTCACAAGGCACCTACAAACCATTCCAGTAAATTCTGCAGTCCAAAAACAATATTGCTCTCCTTTCCTTCTGAGCCCTGCAAACTACAGAATCAGGGTAAAGGCTCCTGCACACTACTGTATGTACTTTGCGGTCTGCAAAACATGGATCCGCAAAAAAAAAATAGATGACATCTGTGTGACTTCTGTACTGCATCTGGTTTTTCTTTGCGAATCCATTGTAACAGTGCCTGTCCCTCCCACCATGCCCTGCTGTAGGCTGATAGCTGTAGACTGTCCGGGCATGCTGGGAGTTGTAGTTTTGCAACATCTGGAGGGCCGCAGTTTGGGGATGCCTGGTATACGCCCTCGTTTACATTTTCACAAATTCACGGAGGGAGAGAGCTAAATATCAAAAATATCAAACTTCAATGAACCAATTATTTAAAATAGTAAGGGGGAATTCTTCCTAAATAATTAAATACACAAGGCTATAACCAAGTGGACTTGCAATATATAGGTCATGGGTTTGCCAAGAGCAAAAATCGACAATGGTGATGGAAACCAAAAATATCGCTGTCACATATGGTATCAAAATAGTGACAAACAAAATAGAAGTACACTATACCAATTGACGTGACTAGCAATGTGCATTTGCAGGGTCACTCACATGAGACAATGAGCAAGATTTGTAGTAAAATATGACCAAATGTCCCTGTAAGTAAAGGGTAAAAGAAAAAACAACTATATAATCGCAGGAGTGAAAACAAAGAAACCACCTAGTGTATTAGGATTACTCGTTAGTGACTCACTCACCTGCAATAACCCTGACTGACTGTAATAAAGTCACATAACCAAGGTCCAAGAGAAAACAGGTAGAGCAGAGCGCTCACTCAGTTTACAACCAGAAGGCATGAACCCGATGCTTGCAATCTGGTACAAGTGAACTACGCTCTGCCCCAGCTGCTGGGGCTACAATAACCCTGAGGCTGTGCCCTACATAAAAAAGGTGCCCTAATAGCTCATAGATGTGCCATCAATAGTGCGTCTTGGTGTATGCTCGACGAGGTTTCGCTAGCAGTAAGATCATCAGGAGCATGTAATTAGCATTCCTAAAGACGGCTCAGCACTGCCACAAACCTTGTGGCAGCACATGCAGGCACTATGTTCAGCCTTGAGGCGGCAACCTGCCGCACTGAGTTTTAAAGAGGAAGGACAGCCCCTCCTAGATGTCAAAGCCCAGGAGCGGCCAATCACTGACAGAAGGGCGGTGTTGCCCATATTGAAATAGGCGATAGTCGATCCACAATGAAGGGAATGACATTTGAAAAGGTGAAAAGATAAAAACTGTAGTGGAGCAAATTAGATGGAGGATAAAGTATTAAAAAACAGGAAGGGATATATAAAGAAGGGACAGTGAATAATAGGAAGGCGAAAAGCCTGAAAAGGAAAAATACATAACCCGGAATATACCGTAAGCGCAATTCGCCGCCACAAAGATGGCAAATGTGATGAACACAAATAACGCTAACCAATAAAAAGCATAAGTATTATAAGGAAAAATGATCAATTGGATCTAATTAGATCATATTTCTTGAAATAAACACACCATATTCAAAAAATGGTTGAGCAAGATTTTGAGCACGGTCATATATAGGGAAGTGGGTACTGCAAGTAGAATGAAAGGTGATTCAGCACCGATCATTCAAAAATTAGCCCCCCCCCCTTAATTTCCAAATATAGGAAAAAGTACCGTAGGAAACAAAGGAGGAGACCATTATGCACCCAGTGGATTAAATAAAGCTCACAATTTTCCATATATAGGAAAAATACCATAAGAAACAATGGAGGAGACAGTTATGCACCCAGTAGACTAGATAAAGCTCACATACAGATGTAGTAGAGAATGCTCTCACTGGAATCCAGAAGCGCAATATATGAAATAAAAGTGTAGTTACAGGTAACCACCACCAGATAGCGCATGGAACTACAGTTTCAATGGCAGAGTTCAGCGCAGCTCCGATCTCCTTGAGGAAATCGGAGCTGCGCTGGTGTTTTAATACCCCCCCTCCTCAATATTAAAACATTGGTGGCGCAGTGCGCCCTCCCCCCAACCCCAGTATTAAAACATTGGTGGCGCAGTGCGCCCTCACCCCCAACCCCCCAGTACAAGAAACATTGGTGACAGTGGGGATCGGAGCCCAGCAGTGTAATCACTGGGCTCCGATCAGTTACCATGGCAACCGGACGCCTCAGCTTGCCATGGTAATCTTTATGGTGCGCCTTGAACCCCCGGGCCCCCCTCAGTTACCATGGCAACCAGGACGCTTTTTTTCCATAAATAAATAAAAATAAAATAAAAACGGTGTCAAAAAAGCAATTTTTTTAAACAAAAAAAAAGATTTTTTAGTGTCTCCATAGTCTGAGAGCTGTAGTTTTTTTTATTTTTTGGGCGATTGTCTCAGGTAGGGGCTACTTTTTTGCAGGATGAGGTGACGGTTAGATTGGTACTATTTTGGGGTGGCATTCGCCTTTTTGATCGCTTTGTATTACACTTTTTGTGATGTAAGGTGACAAAAAATGGCTTTTTTGACACCGTTTTTATTTTTTACTGCTTTCAGCTGAGGGGTCAGGTCATGTGAGATTTTTGTAGAGCAGGTTGATACGGACATGGCGATACCCAACATGTGTACTTTTTTTTATTTATTTGCGTTTTACACAATAATATCCTGTTTGAAACAAAAAAAAATGATTTTTTTAGTGTCTCCATAGTCTGAGAGCTGTAGTTTTTTTATTTTTTAGGCGATTGTCTCAGGTAGGGGCTACTTTTTTGAAGGATGAGGTGACGGTTAGACTGGTACTATTTTGGGGTGGCATACGCCTTTTTGATCGCTTTGTATTACACTTTTTGTGATGTAAGGTGACAAAAAATGGCTTTTTTGACACAGTTTTTATTTTATTTTTTTACTGCTTTCAGTTGAGGGGTTAGGTCATGTGAGATTTTTTTAGAGCAGGTTGATACGGACATGGCGATACCCAACATGTGTACTTTTTTGCGTTTTACACAATAATATCCTGTTTGACACAAAAAACAAATATTTTTAAGTGTCTCCATAGACTGAGAGCTGTATTTTTTTTATTTTTTGGGCGATTGTCTCAGGCTACTTTTTTGCAGGATGAGGTGACGGTTAGATTGGTACTATTTTGGGATGGCATACGCCTTTTTGATCGCTTTGTATTACACTTTTTGTGATGTAAGGTGACAAAAAATGACACCGTTTTTATTTTTAATTTTTTACTGCTTTCAGCTGAGGGGTCAGGTCATGTGAGATTTTTGTAGAGCAGGTTGATACGGACATGGCGATACCCGACATGTGTACTTTTTTATTTATTTGCGTATTGCGTCGTCTTTTTGCGGCCCCTGTCCAGCCCCAGAAGGTTGAGGAGCAGCATCACAAGCCTGAGGAGAGGTTGAAGAAGGAAGAGGCTCCTCTGCTGCTGATGAGAAGAAGCCAGAGGAGGAGGTAAGTGGTTTGTGTTTGTTTGTTTTCTATTTTTCAGGATCGTGAATGCAGAGGACTACGTCGGATTCGGTGGATTACGTCGGACCAGCTTTTTTATTTTTTAAATAAAATGTTCAAACAGGGGTCTGGGGGAGTATTTATTTCAATAAAATATTTTATAAGTGTGTGTGTGTTTTTTTTTACAACATTGCAATTTTAGTAATCACGGCTATCTACAGACGGCTCTGATTACTAATACTGGGTTTAGTGCTTGCCAGTATGGCAAGCACTAACCCCAACATCTATTACCCCGGCACCCACTGCCACCAGGGGTGTCGGGAAGAGCCGGGTACCCGTAGGACCGGACCTTCTAAATTGAGGGTCCGGTTCTGGGGCGGCTGCAGTCTGGTACCATTAGGCTGGGAAGGGCCAATAACCGTGTCCCTTCCCACCCTGGTAGTGCCAGGCTGCTGCTGCTGCTGGTTGTATCTGGCTGGAGATTGAAAAAAGGGGGGACCCCACGCCGTTTTTTTAAATTATCTATTTATGAAAAAAAAAAAAAAAAGCGTCCTGGTTGCCATGGTAACTGAACAGAGCCCAGCGATTACAGTGGGGACCTGACCGGAGCCCAGCAGTGTAATCGCTGGGCTCCGGTCAGGTCCCCACTGCACCACCAATGGCAAGGGGGGGGGGGCGCCTGTGGTCACTGCCACCAATGTTTATTATACTGGGGGTTTAGGGGGCCGGGGGCACTGAGCCACCAATGTTATTATACGGGGGGGGGTGTTGGGTTAAGAGCGCATTGCGCCACCAATATTTCAATAGTCATAGGGGCCCGGGGGTTCAAGGCGCACCATAAAGATTACCATTGCAAGTGCAACGACCGGGGTGCCTAGGTTGCTACGGGGGCGACCCTTTCCCCCTCCAGGGCCCTCTAAGGTGTTTCCTTTTATGTCCCAGTGGTAGGAGTGCCAAGGGGATTTAGGCCACTCACGTCTTTAGTGGTGTTGTCACGGTGTTCCTACCTCGTGAGACGAACAGGCCCCAGGCGGTGGCTCCGGCTGCAATAAATTTACTAGGAGTAGTAATTGAGGGTCGTCCGGTGGGAATGATGCGCAGACTTGTATGAATGGTCCAACGTAGTTTTATTAACTTATCTTGGTAGGCAGATAACTAGTTTCATTCCTCAACTTGGTGTCCAGCAAGTGCAGCTTTTGCTTATACTTGGCAGATGCTTGGAAATTCAGGGTTCAGGCTTCCTGTTCTAAGCTGAGGTTAGCTCTTAAGTCTGGCTTCCCTTGAGAGTATTGCTGTGCCTTATTGCAGGCTATATTACTCTATATTTAGGGAGCAGCAGAGCTGAAGGTGCTCCACTGTCCTGCACATGTCCTCCCTGATCAGGGTACAGGGGACAACTCCATGACTAAAACTTGTCTTAACTGTCATTTCCTCTCACTCTGCAGGAAGTTGGAAGAGCTTAACTTCTCTCCAGCAGAGGGGGTCAGAATGGACTAAGGACTGTACCATTCTGGTAAAACTACATCTGAATCTGCCATAGTATTTACTGACACCTGCTGGTACACCAGGTACATTACATGGGAAACAGTTGCATAACATTGAATATCATACATATTAATGCTGGTGATTACATTAATGCACAGAAATACATTTCCACAGTAGCATACAGATAGAAGCTGGTTATGCAGAGTCGTAACACTACTCTGGGGTGTTACACAAGCTGAGGCATCCGGTTGCCATGGTAACTGATCGGAGCCCAGCGATTACACTGCTGGGCTCCGATCCCCATTGCCACCAATGTTTCTTGTACTGGGGGGTTGGGGGTGAGGGCGCACTGCGCCACCAATGTTTTAATACTGGGGGGGGGGGGGGAGGGCGCACTGCGCCACCAATGTTTTAATACTGGGGGGGAGGGCGCACTGCGCCACCAATGTTTATTATACTGAGGGGGGGGCGGGGGGGAGAGCGCACTGCGCCTCCAATGTTTTAATATTGAGGAGGGGGGGTATTAAAAGACCAGCGCAGCCCAGATTTCCTCAAGGAGATCAGAGCTGCGCTGAACTCTGCCATTGAAACTATAGTTCCATGTGCCATCTGGTGGTGGTTACATGTAACTATACCTTCATTTTATGAATGAAGCGGTATCGCTCTGCGCTCACGCGATTCTGCTGTGAGCGCAAGAGCTGCTACATCTGTAGGATATCTGCTCATTGAGGCCCTTGGGACGAAGAGTCTCTAGTTTAAATGTCCACTGAGCATCTTTTTGAAGAACCTTCTGATTCAGTTTCCCCCCTCTGGGTGATTGTCGTACTAATTCAATACCCTGGAATTTAAGTGATCGTATGTCGCCAGAATGGAAGGTATTAACATGGCGAGCCACTGGTTTATCAGCCTCCTTTCGCACGTCATTAAGATGTTCCCCAATCGTGCGGTGGAACTCACGGATGGTTTTGCCAACATACTGGATTCCACAACAGCATGTGGCAAGGTAAACCAGGTCTGGTTTACTTTGCCACATGCTGATGTGGAATTTCCATTTCCATATGTAGGCGCGACAACCCCGCCCCTCTGTCAGTGATTGGTCACTCCTGGGCTCTGACATCTAGGAGGGGCTGTCCTTCCTCTTTAAAACCCAGTGCGGCAGGTTGCCGCCTCAAGGCTGAACATAGTGCCTGCATGAGCCATCTTTAGGAACGCTAATTACATGCTCCTGATGATCTTACTGCTAGTGAAATGCGTCGAGCATACACTAAGACGTGCTATTGATGGCATATCTATAAGCTATTAGGGCACCTTATTTATGTAGGGCACAGCCTCATGGTTATAGTAGCCCCAGCAGCTGGGGCAGAGCATAGTTCACTTGTACCAGATTGCAAGCATCGGGTTCATGCCTTCTGGTTTTAAACTGAGTGAGCGCTCTGCTCTACCTGTTTTCTCTTGGACCTTGGTTATGTGACTTCATTACGGTCAGTCAGGGTTATTGCAGGTGAGTGAGTCACTAATGAGTAACCCTAATACACTAGGTGGTTTCTTTGTTTTCACTCCTGTGATTATATAGTTGTTTTTTCTTTTACCCTTTACTTACAGGGACATTTGGGCATATTTTACTACAAATCTTGCTCATTGTCTCATGTGAGTGACTCTGCAAATGCACATTGCTAGTCACGTCAATTGGTATAGTGTACTTCTATTTTGTTTGTCACTATTTTGATACCATATGTGACAGCGATATTTTTGGTTTCCATCACCATCGTCGATTTTTGCTCTTGGAAAACCCATGACCTATATATTGCAAGTCCACTGGGTTATAGCCTTGTGTATTTAATTATTTACGAAGAGTTCCCCTTTACTATTTTAAATAATTGGTTGATTAAAGTTTGATATTTTATCGCCTCTCTAAAACATCTAAATCACTGCTTCTAAAATTTTAACAAAGTGGAAGAGATTCCTCTTTCCACAAAGATGGGAGAGGGGGACGATATTGTACGTGGGCTGGTTGGGCTTATGTGGTCAAGCTGCTTTTTGATTCTAGCTGCTGCTGATGATTTTGAAGTCTTTTAACTAGCAACATTTTATGTTGAAAGCCAGACTGGAGACTGTAAGAATTCTGCTATTCCCAACCAATATTAATTTATGTTAATTAGCTCCTATAATTAGTGATTGCGGGGGCAAAATTATTTTACCAGCGCATCAGTTCTTTGCACAGGAGCTCTGTGAAGTTTGTGTCCTGCAGCTAAAGGATTTCTTCTAGTTAAAAATACCGTATTTTTCGCCCTATAAGACGCACTTTTTTTCCCCCAAAAGTAGGGGGAAAAATGCTGTGCGTCTTATAGGGCGAATACAAGTGAGCGCTTCCATAAGGAAGCGCTCACTTGTACGTAGGGACCCCCATCAGACCTCAGATCAGCCCACCCAGCCACTGATAAAGACCATACTTACCTGTTCTGCGCTGCCGCTGCCGTCCGGTCCCACGCTCCGCGCTCTTCTCTCTTCCCTGCAGGCACGCACTATGACCTGACGCTGCGGCGTCAGGTCATAGTGCGTGCCGGCAGGGAAGAGAGAG
This sequence comes from Rhinella marina, assembly GCA_900303285.1. Classification (NCBI taxonomy): domain Eukaryota; kingdom Metazoa; phylum Chordata; class Amphibia; order Anura; family Bufonidae; genus Rhinella; species Rhinella marina. Next base: position 10,882 of record ONZH01020540.1, read on the forward strand.
GAGCGCGGAGCGTGTGACCGGACGGCAGCGGCAGCGCAGAACAGGTACGGTAAGTATGGTCTTTATCAGTGGCTGGGTGGGCTGATCTGAGGTCTGATAGGGGCACAAGACGCTAATCTGAGGTCTGATGGGGGCACATTCTGCTGATCTGAGGTCTGATGGGGGCATGATATGAGGTCTGATGGGGGCATGATATGAGGTCTGATGGGGGCACATTCTGCTGATGTGAGGTCTTATGGGGGCACATTCTGCTGATTTGAGGTATGATGGGGGCACATTCTGCTCATCTGAGGTCTGATGGGGGCATGATATGAGGTCTGATGGGGGCACATTCTGCTGATGTGAGGTCTGATGGGGGCACATTCTGCTGATTTGAGGTATGATGGGGGCACATTCTGCTGATGTGAGGTCTGATGGGGGCACATTCTGCTGATTTGAGGTATGATGGGGGCACATTCTGCTGATTTGAGGTATGATGGGGGCACATTCTGCTGATTTGAGGTATGATGGGGGCACATTCTGCTGATTTGAGGTATGATGGGGGCACATTCTGCTGATCTGAGGTCTGATGGGGGCACATTCTGCTGATCTGAGGTCTGATGGGGGCACATTCTGCTGATCTGAGGTCTGATGGGGGCACATTCTGCTGATCTGAGGTCTGATGGGGGCACATTCTGCTGATCTGAGGTCTGATGGGGGCACATTCTGCTGATCTGAGGTCTGGTGGGGGCACAGTGAGATGGTATGGGGGCACAGGGGGCTGATATGGGGGTCTGATGTGATGTCCTTAAATTTATGGGCAGTCTGATAAGAGGATCTGATGAAAAATATTTTTTTCTTATTTTCCTACACTAAAACCTAGGTGCGTCTTATGGGCCGGTGCGTCTTATAGGGCGAAAAATACGGTATGTCACTTGTGTGTAACAATGGTGTACTGTAGTAAGTAAGAAGAGTTTTGATAGAGTAGTGATATCAAAACCTGGTAACTTCAATGGGGAGGTTTCTCTAGAGCTTAGTGTACCAGTGAGTCTTCACTGAATAGAAATAAGCCTCATAGATACGATTGCCACCACCGAATCACAAGGTAATCTTCTACCCCTACTAAATGCCCCAGAGTTACTGCTAAAGTGCCTAATTATCACCTCTGCTCCGCTAACCCTCTACCACCTGGAGACATGTCCCCTAGCAACCAACAGATGCATGTCAGAGGCCAAGAGATGTGCCGGACATAAGATACATTGCTGCCAGACATGCACGGTATCTCTCCAATCACTGCTGTAGTGTTCTTCTATTAGTGAAATATGTACAGTATGCTATTTATGAAATACAATAAAACACTTTTACAGTTGAACAACATTGGTTTTAGGTTTGTCTTACCCAAGATATAGTGAGCACAGATGGATTACACAGTTCAGTGTGCTGTGCACATATCCATTAATATTGTTATGTGATACTATAATCAGAGTCAATGAATAATCATATAGTAACAGTACAGAACCTGAACACATACTGTTCTACATAATATACAATATACTGTATTAGAATTAAACATCAGTAAAGACTTTTAGCTAAGTTCTTTTGTACTCCTTGTACTATAATGCCATAGTCTTAGCATATCTATATTAAAATATATTTCCAGTTATTTTCTTGAAATTTTTTCAGTCATTTGTCATAGTGTGGACTAATATATATGTATTGTGGTATATGTATAAAAATTGTCTTTAGACCATTAGTTTATTTGACTTCATCTGATGGCCATTATATTTACAGAAAATTAGGCCATCAATATCAAGTATCCCAGAGAACCCCTTTGGAATTAATAGTTGGCACAACTTGTAACATGACAAGCCAAGATTGACAATGAATCACTCTAAACTGCTCATGAACTTTAACTGACCGTTGCAATTAGGTAGCTGGCATATTAAAATAAAAATCAAGTGTTCTACCTCCAATAAATCATACATACGTGTATATCTATCTATATACACTACTCACAAAAGGTTAGGGATATTTGACTGGTGAAATTTATGGAAATGTAAAAAGTTCACGCTACAGTGATATTATATAATGAAAGTAGGGCATTTAAATGCAAAGGTGATTTCCTTATCTCAAACAATTTATTGAAACAAAAGCCAACATCAGCGGTGAGTATACCCCCACAAAAAATGTCAAAGTGTCAAAAACTTGTCATGTGGCCTTGAGAATCAATTACAGCTTGACAACAATGTTTCATGCTGTTCACAAGTCAACTTATTGTGTGCATGGCATCCCACTCTTCTTGAAGGGCGGCCCTCAGATCATTGAGCTTCTGAGGTACAGAGAGGTCTCTACATGGCTGATATCATAGGTTTTAATTGGCATTCAGGTCTGGAGAAATGCCAGGACACTACATTTGAGGTACCTTAGTCTCCAGCAGCCGATCCCTAATGATGCAACCTCGATGAGCCGATGCATTGTTGTCCATGAAGATGTGTTTTTCATGCAGAGGTACGATGACTGGATTGATGATGTTAGTAGTATGTGTTTGTCACTGTACCTGTCACGCGAGGTCGGCGTCGCGCTCCCTCTGCACGACATCGCCGGACCTCTCTGCCCCCCTAGAGACGAGCAATAGGGAATTGAAGTGCTGGTCTTGTCAGCCAGCACTTAATGAGTTAATTCTCTGTTTGGGTTTAGCCATGTGGTGCTGATCACACTACATGGCTACTTTACATATTGTTTGGACAGCTTGCTCCGCCTCAGGTCATGTGATGCTGGCCACATCACATGATCCTGGGCGGGCTATTTAAAGATGGCAACTGCCTCACTCAGATGCCTGTGATTAGTCTTCTGATATCAGTGCTTTGTGTTGGACCTTGCTGTTGATTATTGGTATATTGGATTTTGGCTTCGGACTTAGACTACGCTTTTTCTATTCCCCTCGGTATTTGACATGACCTCCTGTTCTTGACTTGGCTTGCTGACTATTCTGCTATTGTGTTTGTTCTGTCTGTGTTCGTCTTTCCCTGTGTTCCCTTCCCTTCCCTGTGCACGTACTCAGCATAGGGACTGTCTCCAAGTTAAGGTTTTGCCGCCTAGGGCATCTATTGTAAGTAGGCAGGGAAAGAGGTGGGGTTAAGACAGGGCACACTATCCCTTGTTTCCCTGTCGTGACAGAATCACAGGCCGTACCTATGGAGCCGTTGCGAGTAGAGATGAGCGAGTAGTGAAATATTCGAAAGTCCGAAATTCGATTCGAATAGACCGCGAAATTCGACTATTCAACCGAATATCGAATCCCATTAAAGTCTATGGGAAAAAAATGCTCGCCACTTGGAAATCTCAATTCGACCACTTGGAGGTCACCAAGTCCACCCTGAAACCTCAGAAAAGGATGCCAACACTGCTGGAATGCAACTGGGACAGCAGGGGAAGCATGTCTGGGTGCATATAACGCGCCCAAGTCGCACTATTACGCCACTATCAAAGCCTCTCAACAATACACTCCAAAGACAATGTAACCTCTCTGTAAAGTGAGACCATACAAGGAAACCTTCTTTCCTCTACATTGCCATGGACCCCAAGCCAAACTAAACAAAAAAGAAGATAAAATTCTGCACCCCTTAAAATCACGTTGCCTATGACAACCACAGATGGCATAGGCAAAGGGGAAAGCAAATAGACCCCACCCCTAATTGTCATTGTGTGTGTGTGTGAGATGTGGTCAGACATGTCTTCTTTAAAATGTAAAAACAACTCAAACACATGCAGAAGCCTTAAAATGCCCAAATTGTTGGCGCTTGAGATGTCAGTGACCCGACCTGTCCCAGTGTCATGTCTAGCAGGTAAAGCAGTGGGGATGTTGAGGGATGCGTAGGACCGCAAAAGGCAGGAAGAGGCCGTGGGCTGGCCAGAGGCTCATGGAAAATTTTGTGGAGGCCCAAGAGGTGAGACCTCTTAAACATTTATGGAGGCCCAAGAGGTGAGACCTCTTAAATATTTTGTGGAGGCCCAAGAGGTGAGACCTCTTAAACATTTTGTGGAGGCCCAAGAGGTGAGACCTCTTAAACATTTTGTGGAGGCCCAAGAGGTGAGACCTCTTAAACATTTTGTGGAGGCCCAAGAGGTGAGACCTCTTAAACATTTTGTGGAGGCCCAAGAGGTGAGACCTGTTAAAAATTTTGTTGGAGGCCCAAGAGGTGAGACTCTTAAAACATTTTGTCGGAGGCCCAACGAGGTGAGACCCTTGATAAAATTTTGGTGGAGGCCCCAAGAGGTGAGACCTTCTACACATTTTGTAATGGGAGCGCCCAAGAGGTGAGACCTCTTAAAACACTTTGTGAGGCCCAAGAGGTGAGACCTCTTAAAAATGCTTGTGGCAGGCCCGAAGAGGTTGAGACCTTGATAAATTTGTGGAGGCCAAAGAGGTGCAGACCTCTTAAAAATTTGTTTAGTGGAGGCCCAAAGAGGTGAGACCTTGAAAAATTTTGGTGGCAGGCCCAAGGGTGAGACCTCTTAAACATTTTGGTGGCAGGCCCAAGGAGGTGAGAGCCTCTTTAAAACATTTTGTGGAGGCCCAAGAGCGTGAGACCTCTTAAACATTTTGTGGAGGGCACCAAGAGGTGAGACCTTGATAAAAATTTCTGTGGAGGCCCCAAGAGGTGAGACCTCCATTGATAAAATTTTGTGGAGGCCCAAGACGGTGGAGACCTCTTAAACTTTTGTGGAGGCCCAAGAGGTTGAAGACCTCTGTAAAAACTTTTGTGGAGGCCCAAGAGGTGAGGACCTCTTTAAACAGTTTCTGTGGTAGGGCCCAAGAGGTGAGACCTCATCAAACATTTTGGTTTGGGACGGCCCAAGAGGGATGAGATTTATTTGTGGAGGCCCAAGGGTGAGACTCTTAAACATTTTGTGGAGGCCCCAAGAGGTGAGACCTCGAAACACTTTTGTGGAGGGCCCAAGAGGTGAGACACTCTTAAAACATTTGTGGAGGCCCAAAGCGGTGTAGACTCTCTAAAACATTTTGTGGAGGCCCCAAGAGGTGAGACCTCTTAAACATTTTGTGGAGGCCCAAGAGGTGAGCCATAAATATATACATTTTTTCCTTATTTACGGAGCAATTCTACGGCGGTTAAGGAGGAGGAGGAGGAGGTGGAGGAGGAAATGCACTTCATACAGATGGCACTTCACTTTTGGCTGCTTTCCACTGTTGGAGAAGCAAAGTCTGGGTCAATCCACTTGCTGTTCATTTTGATATTAGCGTCAGCCTGTCGGCACTGGTCGGTTGACAGGCAGCTGCGCTTATCGGTTATAATGCCCCCGGCTGCGCTGAACACCCTTTCTGATAGCACGCTGGCGGCAGGGCAGGCAAGCACCTCCAAGGCGTACAGGGACAGTTCCAGCCACGTGTCCAACTTGGAGACCCAGTAAGTGTAGGACGCCGAGGGATCGGGGAGGACAGGGGTACGGTCTGCCAGGTACTCCCGCAACATCCGCCGATACTTGTCCCTCCTGCTGATAGCGGGCCCCGCAGTGATGGAAGTTGCAGGAGGGGGTGCCATGAACGTGTCCCACACCTTGGAGAGTGTTCCCCTGGTGGCTGTGGGCCTGATTGATGTTGTGGGACTCTGGGAGACCCTCTCCTCTCTGCCGCCAGCGATGGTGGGTGGGAAAATCTCCATCATGTTCTGCACGAGTTCCCTCTGGTATTCCAGCAATCGATTCGTCCTCTCCTCTACCGGAATAAAAGAAGAGACGTTATCTTTATACCGGGGGTCCAGGAGTGCGAAGACCCAGTACAGTTTGTTCTCCAGTATCCGGACAACACGTGTGTCCCGGGAAAAGCAGCCCAGCATGAAGTCAGCCATGTGTGCCAGACTCTGAATAGGCATGACGTCACTGCCCCCACCAGAAGGATCACTTGCCATTTCCTCCTCTTCCTCTTCCGCCTCCTCTCCGCCCCATCCGCGCTGAACCAATGGGACGCACACAGCCTGACTGCTACCCTCGCCGCCAGCATCCTCCTCCTCTTCCACAGCCACCTCCACGTCGTCCTCCTCCTCCTCATCCTCCTCCTGCAACTGCCACCGAGAAGCAGACAAAAGTGTGGTCTGACTGTGTAGCTCCGTTGCGTCTCCTCCTACCCCCGTCTCCTCTGCGTGCAATGCGTTCTCCCTTATTGCGATGAGTGATTCTTTAAGGACGCATAGGAGCGGGATGGTTACGCTCACTATAGCGTCCTCGCTGCTGACCTTCTTGGTGGACTCCTCAAAGATACGCAGTACATCGCATATGTCTGCCATCCATGGCCACTCGTGGTTGGCAAACTGAGGGAGCTGAGTTGGAGGCACGCGTGGATTCATAATCTGGTACTCCATCAATGCTCTCTGCTGCTCACACACCCTGGCCAACATGGAATAGGTGGAATTCCAGCGAGTCGGCAGGTCGCACAACAGCCGATGTTCAGGCAAATGGAGGCGTTGCTGGAGTTTTTTTAAGCTAGCAGCAGCTACAGTTGACTTCCGAAAGTGAGCGCACAAGCGCCACACTTTCACCAGTAGCTCTGCCAGGTTGGGGTAAGTATTTAGAAATTTTTGGACTACCAGATTAAAAACGTGGGCCAGGCATGGTACGTGATCGAGTTCAGCAAGCTCCAGAGCCGCCACCAGGTTACGGCCGTTATCGCACACGACCATGCCTGGTCCTAGCTGCAGCGGCGACAGCCACATCTCCGTCTGCTGCAATATGGCGTCCCTCACCTCTGGGGCGCTGTGCTTCCTGTCGCCCAAGCTGATGAGCTTAAGCACCGCCTGCTGACGTCTCCCCGGCCAGTGCTGCAACGCTTCCAGCTAGCGGCTGAGGGCGATGTTAAGGCAGAGGAGGAGGAGGAGGAAGAGGAGGGGGGTGTATCAGAACCCATGCTGGCAATCTTGGGCGCTGACTGCGTACCTCAGGGCCCGCCTGATGTTACGTGACACATGCTGGTGCAGGGCGGGGACGGCACTCCGGGAAAAGTAGTGGCGGCTGGGGACGGAATAGCGAGGTGCGGCAGCCGCCATCAGGTCGCGGAAGGCCTGCGTCTCCACAAGCCTAAACGGCAACATCTCCAGGGCCAGCAGTTTGGAGATGTGGCAGTTTAAGGCTTGGGCTTGGGGGTGACTCGAGGCGTACTTCCGCCTGCGAGATGGACAGTTGTTGGGACGAGGAGTGTGAAGGTGCAGGCGAAGAGGCGGGGGAAGGGGAGGCTGAAGGAGAAGGCCCAAAAGTAGCCGAGGCAGAGGCAGATGTGGAGGTGTCCTGGCTGGAGGTCTGGACCGCAGTGGCAGCACACAACAAAGGGGAAGAGGCAGTGGCAGCAAGACCGGGCGCAGGTTGTATTGCGTTTGCTCTCTCCCACTCAGCCCAGTGCTTGACTTCCAAGTGACGCCGCATGCCTGAGGTGGTCAGATTGCTCTTCTCAGAGCCCCTACTCAGTTTTGAGTGGCAGAGTGTGCAAACCGCGCTCAGTTTGTCATCCGCACAAACATTAAAAAATCTCCACACCACAGAAGTACGAGGCCTCGATGGGGGAGCTTCGCGCGACTGCCCGCTGCCCGGAACAGCTTCGGCCCTGCTGGCTGTGGCCTCACTTCTCTGTCTGGACTGTCCTCTGCCTATGGACATCCCTCTGCCTGTGGACATCCCTCTGCCTGTGGACATCCCTCTGCCTCTGGACATCCCTCTGCCTCTGGACATCCCTCTGCCTCTTGCTGCCTTTTTCGGTGCTGCGCAGACCACCACCTCTCCACTGCTTTCCTCGCTGGACATCACCCCTGGCCAAGTGTGGTCGGTCATTTCGTCATCCACCACCTCCTCTTCCACTTCCTCACTCTGCTCCTCCTGCTGCCCACTGGACATTCCAACAGCCTCCCTTGATGGCAACTGCGTCTCATCATCATCATCGCTCATGATAACAGATGCTGGCTCAGGGTCCACATCAGCAGGAGATGGCGAAAACTCAAGTGTTTGGGCATCACTACAAACAAATTCCTCTGCTAGCTCCTGGGATTCTTCCGGCACATCTGAAAAAGGACCCGAAAAGAGCTCCTGGGAGGGGTCAATGGTGGGATGACTCTGTTGGCCAGGTGTGGAGGAAGGAGGGTCAGAGTGAGACTGTGTGGATGACTGGCTGGTAGACAACTGTGTGGAAGCGCTATCGGCTATCCATTGCACCACCTGTTCAACCTGCTCAGGCCTCAACAGCGGTGTAACCCGCCCCTGCTTAACTGTCCCATAAAGGCAGGGATTCTGGATGAGTGGGATCATGGCTGACCCTCACCAGCACGCATTGTATCCCCACTGGCTTCAACAAGGCCCCCAACAGCATTTCCGCGCCCCCGTCCTCGTCCACGTCCTATTCCGCTAGCCCCCCTCCGCATTTTATTTTTTTTGGTTACAATATTTTGCCTTCACAGCCGTGAAATTATTTGCAGAGAACGCACAGTACAGTTGCCAATTATAAGGCCTATATATTTTATAGTTCAAGGTACACAGCCGTGTACTAACTGTTCAGACGGTGGGTATTAACACCAGGTATTTAAATTAGTTTGCAAGAGAACGCACAGTACAGTTGCCAATTATTAAGGCCTATATATTTTATAGTTCAAGGTACACAGCCGTGTACTAACTGTTCAGACGGGTGGGTGATTAAGCACCAGGAATTTGAAATTAGTTTTGCAAGACGAACGGCAACAGTACATGATTGCCAATTATAAGGCCTATATCATTTTATAGTTCAAGGTACACAGCTTGTACTAACTGTTCAGACGGTGGGGATATAAACGACCCAGGTATTTAAATTTAGTTTGGCAAGAGAACGGCGACAGTTACAGTTGCCAATTATAAGGCCTATATATTTATAAGTTTCAACGGTACACAGCCGTTACTAACTGATTTCAGACGGTGGGATTTAACAACCAGGTATTTCAAATTAGTTTGCAAAGAACGCACAGTGTGCCATTATAAGGCCTATATATTTATAGTTCAGTCAGGTACACAGGTGTGTGTACTAACTGTTCAGACGGTGGGTATTAACACAGGTATTTAAATTAGTTTGCAAGAGAACGCACAGTACATTGCCATTATAAGCCTATATATTTTATAGTCAAGGTACACAGCCGTTTACTAACTATTAAGACGGTGGGTATTAAACACCAGGTATTTAAATTATTTTGCAAGAGAACGCACAGTACAGTGCCAATTATAAGGCCTATATAATAGTTCAAGGTATAGTTCACCAGGTAACAAGAGAACGCACAGCAGTTGCGTGTTCAACTAGTTCAGAAACTAAATTATAAGAGTACAGTGGTGTTCAAGGTACTATAACTGTTCAGACGGTATTAACACCAGGTATTAATTCTTTGCAAGAACGTACTCTTCAAGACACAGCCGTTGTACAACTGTTTACGGTGGGATTAACACCATATTAAATTAGTTTGCAAGAGAACGCACAGTACAGTTTGCCAATTATAAGGCCTATATATTTTATAGTTCAAGGTACACAGCCGTGTACTAACTGTTCAGACGGTGGGTATTAACACCAGGTATTTAAATTAGTTTGCAAGAGAACGCCACAGTACAGTTGCCAATTATAAGGCCTATATATTTTATAGTTCAGGTACATAGCCGTGTACTAACTGTTCAGACGGTGGGTATTAACACCAGGTATTTAAATTAGTTTGCAAGAGAACGCACAGTACAGTTGCCAATTATAAGGCCTATATATTTTATAGTTCAAGGTACACAGCAGTAGTGCCAAATATAGTTTGGTATGTAGCAGAGCACCGAATACACCACTAATGCCTCTCTCTGTCCCTACTCAGCAGCTATCCCTGAATACAGCAGCCGTTCTCTGCAGAGTGTATACAGTAGTAAAGCTATCACTGTACTGCACTATAGTAGCCCTGATAAGGGCTTTTAATCACGCTCCTGCCTGTCCAACAGCTAAAACCTGTCTCTCCCTTCTCCAGCCTCTGTCCCTGACTAAGTTCACGCAGCATATGCGTATGAGCAGGAAGAGCTGAGTTTTTAATATTCGAGGTCACATGGTTTTTCCAGCCAATCCATGTAGACGCCGTTTTCGCGCTGCCAGCGTGCTCAGCGTGCCTGTCATACCCCCCCTGCATGGTGATTGGTGGAAAAAGAGCGCCAGGGAAGGTGGGAGGGGAAACGAATTCTAAGTGCGCCATCGCCGTTATACTCGAACGAAATCGAGTACGCCGAATAGCGTAGTATTCGATCGAATACCAGCTCGATCGAACACTACTCGCTCATCTCTAGTTGCGAGTACTCACGGACCAGATGAGTAACATGGCTCAGATGATCCAGGATTTGGCCGAGAGACTCCAGCATCAGGAGCAGCTGCGGACAGCACCCGCAGTCGTTTCCTCCATGCCAAACCCCAATATTGAACCCCATGTAAAATTGCCCGATCGGTTTTCTGGGGACCGAAGGACTTTCCATTCCTTTAAGGAAAGTTGTAAATTATATTTCCGTTTACGCTCACACTCCTCGGGTTCTGAGCAGCAGCGGGTAGGAATAATTATTTCCTTGCTGCAAGGTGATCCGCAGGAGTGGGCTTTCTCATTGCCACCTGACTCCCCTTGTCTATTGTCTGTAGAGGCTTTTTTCCGGGCCCTAGGTCTTTTATATGAAGAACCTGACTTGGCCGCTGTAGCTGAAACTCAGCTCAGAGACATTCGGCAGGGTAACCGTGCAGTTGAGGATTACTGTGCTGAGTTCAGAAAATGGTGTGTGTCCTCTAAATGGAATGACCCTGCTTTGAGAAGCCAGTTTAGGGTGGGACTGTCTGACCATCTGAAGGATTTACTAGTTAGTTATCCTACTCCTGACACCTTAGAGGCGACTATGACCTTAGTTATCAAACTTGACCGACGGTTTAGGGAGAGACAAAAGGAACGTTCTGTTGCCCCTCAAGTTGTCGTGTTGTCCGAAGTTCCTCTTCAGAGCCCGTCTCCTATCAAGGTCCAGGAGGAGCCTATGCAGTTGGGAGTTACTATGAGGGATCAGAGACGCCTGAGAGGGGCCTGTTTTTACTGCGGTGAGATGAACCACTGGCTCCAGCAGTGTCCGAGACTTCTGCTCTCAAAAAGGTCTGTTCCTGGAAGTAAGGTACCCCCTGTGGTGGTAAGAAAGAAAATCTTGTTACCTATTTCCATTTCTTATAACCAATTCAAGAGGTCCGGTGAAGCATTTGTGGATTCAGGTTCTGCTGCTAATTTTATTGATTATGATTTTGTGCAATCTGTGGGTGTGCCTATAATTCCTTTAAGGGAGGTAATTCAAATTATCGCACTGGATTCCACTCCATTGAATAATGGGAGAGTGGAGACTCCTGAGGTTGTATTAACTGTAGGAATTACCCATACCGAGACTTGTTCCTTCCTTGTATTAAAGGATTTACCTGCCGACCTTGTTTTAGGTCTGCCATGGTTACAGGACCACAACCCTGTGATCAACTGGTCGGTAGGTGAATTGGAAAAATGGGGAATGAATTGTGACAAATGTTGTAGATCAGTATTGCTGTTGGAGGGTACCACTGAGTCTCTTTCCTTGCCCAAGTATATCGGCGATTTTTCGGACGTTTTTTCCATGTCCGAGACTGAGTTCCTCCCTCCTCACCGGCAATATGATTGCGCCATCGACCTTATTGAGGGATCCAAATATCCCAAAGGTCGCATTTATAATCTCTCTACTCCTGAACGTCAGTCCATGAGGGATTATCTCAAAGAGAGTCTGGCCAAGGGTCACATCCGGCCTTCAGTTTCTCCCATGGGGGCAGGTTTTTTCTTTGTTGGTAAAAGGGATGGAGGATTGAGGCTCTGTATCGATTACAGGGAGCTCAATAAAATCACTGTTAAAAACAGATACCCGTTGCCCCTTATTCCTGACTTGCTGAATCAGGTCCAGGGGGCCTGTTGGTTCACCAAGCTGGATTTGAAGGGGGCATACAACCTAATCAGGATTCGTGAGGGGGACGAATGGAAAACTGCTTTTAATACCCCGGAGGGTCATTATGAGTACTTGGGTAATGCCTTTTGGGTTAAGTAACGCTCCGGCAATTTTCCAAAACTTTGTCAATGACATTTTTAGACCATTTATTGGGAAATTTGTAATTGTCTATATTGATGACATCCTGATTTTTTCTGCAGACTGGGAGAGTCACGTATATCTCACACCAGGCAAGTGCTGGAGGTGTTGCGTGAAAACAAGTTGTTCGTTAAAGGGGAAAAGTGTACCTTTGGTGTT
>ONZH01020541.1:5000-21470 GCA_900303285.1 Rhinella marina
GTGCCTCGTAATTTTTTGGTGTAATAGAAAAAAGTCAGATATTATATTGTATCCTTTCAGCACCCTGTGATTTTCAGTTTTTGCGTTTTCATTTTTTACCCCTACCTTTCCTGAGCCATAACTTTTTTCTTTTCCGTTCACATAGCCGTACATGCAGGACATGTTGTTTGCAGGGTAAGTTGTACTCTCTAATGGCCCCATTTAACATTGCATACAATGTAGTGGGAAGCTGGAAAAAAATCCACATGGGGTGGAATTGGGAAAAAACATAATTTCAACACAGTTTTATGGGTTTTGATTTTATGCCATTCCCTATGTGGTAAAACTGACCTCTGCCCTTCATTCTTGGGGTCGGTATGGTTACAGCGATACCACATTTACCGTACATCTCCTGCAGCCGTGACACATCGTGTCTTTTCTATGTGAATGCTCTCAAGAGCGGATTTCTGTTCTTCATCTTTCTTCATCTGTTCTTCCCCAGACTTCTGTTACTCCTTGCTCCTTGTGTCACTAACTTTAATCCTTTTGGGACTTTCATAGTCTTTTAAAATCTACTTCAAAAAAGGAACAGGAACTTCGGGACTACAACTAAAATGTCTCTAGGTAAAATAGAAAATACACATGAAATTTAATAAAAATATTCTAATGGGAGAGATAGATAGATGGATGGGTAGACAGATATGAGATAGATAGATAGATAGATAGTCTCAAAAAACAAAAGAAAGGGAGCGGCAGCACAATATGGTGAAAATGGGTGCAATTCCTCAGTGAAACTACCGGCTCAGCGTTCCATATGTAGATACAAATTCCAAAGAACAAGGCAGCACTCCAGGCTTGTGTTTGTAGATAGATAGATAGATATCAGATAGATGCTAGTTAGAGATGATAGATAGATAATAGATAGATAGATAGATAGATAGATAGATAGATAGATAGATATGAGACAGATAGATAGATAGATAGATAGATAGATAGATAGATAGATAGAATAACAGAAAGTCCAGCGGCACAGTTAGTAGTTGCAATGTGGGTGCAAGAATCCTCCAGGAAAACAGATATTGTATCCTCTAGCGATAAATCCACAGAAAATGAGGCAGCACTCCAACTAAAGATGAATGGGTGAAGACCCTTGACAACGTTTCAGCCCAACAATGAGGCCTTTGTCAAGATAGATAGATAGATATGATATAGATAGATAGATAGATAGATAGATAATAGATAGATACATAGATAGATAGATAGATAGATAGATAGAAAAGATAAATATTAGATAGATATGAAATAGATAGATAGATAACTATGAGATAGATAGATATGAGATAAAGATATATAGATAGATAGATAGATAGATAGATAGATAGATAGATAGATAGATAGATATGAGATAAAGAGATAGGTATTAGATAGATAGATAGATAGATAGATAGATAGATATGAGATAAAGAGATAGATATTAGATAGATAGACATAGGAGATAGATAGATAGATACAGTTACAGAAAGAGAAAGGACATGCTCTCTAAGCTATAATAGGGAGAGAGCTGCAGTAAGAAGGACACACCCACTAAGTTGTGATGGAGGATGGCTGCAGCAGAAAGGACATGCATCCTGAGCTGTGATAGGGAGAGAGCTGTAGCAGAAAGGACACATCCCGTGAACTATGATATGGAGAGAGCAACATTAGAAAGGACACACCCGGTGAGTTGTGATATGGAGAGAGAGCTGCAGCTGAAAGGCCCCCCACCCCTGAGCTGCAAACCTGAAGAAAATCTAGCAGAGTGATTGGAAAAATGAATGTGGAGATCTCTGGATCCATGTGAGGTACAGGGCTGGTTCTAGCTTTGTTAGAAAGAGACTGTCATGTCCTATATGGTGTCTGATTTTCATTTTTTTACATTATTCATGGGATAACCCCTTTAATGAGCAATTACGACATACAAACCCACTGTACTCATTGAATAATATACAGTGATCCTGACTAAAAATGCAGTAGTCCCTACCGTCCGTACAAGTCATCAAATCCCGCAGCACATTTCCTTTTCATGAAATATAAAACTGCACATTGTAAGACGCTGGTTTTTACTTGTTCTTCTCCCTCCTAAGAAAATACTCTACTGAAGCGGAACCAAACTCTGCCTGAAATCGAATATTTCGTAGTTTTGTTCGCTCGTCGCTCCAGGACATAATGTGCAATTTAAAATATCTTAATCTGCCGAGATTCAGTATCATTTACATGTGAATATCCCATTGCCCCCCCTTCCCCCCCTCGATTGTGTATTTCCCCTTCTACGCAGTGAGCAGTACTTTTGTAGCAGCGGCCTGGTTCTGGGATTACAGCGCCCGCCTTGAATCTTTAATACTGGGATGATAAAGAAGCTTAAAAGCACCTTAAAAAAAAACAAAGTAGCAAAGTTCTGTGTGTGAACACCTCAAGCCATTCACAGGCGGCTTTGTAGAAGATGATTAGAACTTACTATTGATTACATGGAGACGGCCAAGATCTCATCTCCGAAATTCTCTGGATACCTAGACATTACACTGTCCTACTTCAGAAGGCCCATAAAAATAGCTTACATGATGTAAGACTTTGATGGTTACTCAGCAGAGTGTGACAGTGTGCAAAGGGATTTCTGGACATTCAACTTAATCTTCTTAGTACAAGGAAATATGGAGGTGACGACAATAATCTGTTAAAGGGCACCTACCTAGTGATGCAGCTCTTCAAGATTTGAGATTTGCAGCCATTCGAAGGAAGTGGGTCACATCAAATGACAAATGACATCTGCCCTATAAGGTGGTGGCCTCAGTCTTTGTATTTTGAGGGACCTGACGCACATGGGTCACTAGGAACAGGCACATGGGGTATGTGCTCTGTGAGGAATATGGAATTATGATCTAATGCTAGCCATGATCTAATTACAGCCATTTGATGCTAGATAGCAAAGAGGATAAACTCCGCAGAGGTCCTGGCTTCAAGCAGGCCACATGTGTACAAATTGACACCTCAATCAGACAGCACAGAAGCCATCTCATCCTACAGGAAAAACCCTCGGCAGGGGGTGTCAGTTGTTGCCCAGATCACCCAAAACCCTCAGACATCATGGAACCGGGGATTCATAAGCAATTATGAATTGCCCGTTCATCACAGGCATAAACCAGTTATATATCTGCAAAACAGGGGCCAAGACAGACATGCCCCTGGTCGTAGTGTGGTGGTAGGATGCCAGGAAGGGGAGATATGGAGATCGCCAAGCAGGAACCTAATAACAGCGCCATGTTTGGTCTCCACCTGTAGCCAGAACCCAGGCTTATCCATTGGTCCCAGAACCATCTCCCTGTGACCTTCCAGTCTGGAGCTATAGGCCATAATGGGTTTTGTGGGTCTTTTGGCTACCAGGACTAGGAAGGAGGAGTGAACTCCTCCCAGAAGGAGGGAGGGGAGTGAGCAACTACAGGTGAAAAGGCCCACAGGCGTCTTTCTCTGAAGGCGGTCACATCGAGTAATGTGTTTGGAGGGACCGTGGACAAACTACTGACATCACTGCCCCCACATGACTACAGCCAAGGCTTACAACTACCCAGAACTCATCACAAAGGACTACTCATCCACCTGATAACTGATCATTGCTCTGTGTAACTCTGTTCGTATCATACCACCTGTATTTGCATATCCGACCACTGTATATATTCTCTGTGTATATCGTGTATTGTCTAGTGCGCCCTTAAGGCAATTAAATATATAATTTAATCTTGTGCTGTTCTTGTAACTTGGTCCACTAATTCCCACGTCCGTGTTTCGGCATAGTTATACGCTACTGCAGGTTTGTTTCTCACCCTATATAATCCCGTTAGCGGATTGGGGAACAAGGAACTGGTGGCAGTCTACCAGGCTGAGAAAGCTCTGTTTCACTGGGGCAGTGAAAATTCTCTCTCAGCTTGTCAGGGTTGGCCTCCCTGTGCCTACGTGGACAGGAGGCGTTTGTGTTAACTGTACCAAGCTGACCTTATGTGCTCCTAGGGAGGGCGTAAAGTCATGTCTTGGAAACCAGTGACGAAACCGTATCTCATGGGCTCGACGTATTTTACGTCAGGCGGGCCACGAGGTGCGGTATTTGTCACATGCTCCAAGTGTCCTGGGTGATGATTGACCCTTTTGATTGCGTCCAAGTCCTTAGCGCTAGAAGCAGAAGACATGAGGTATGTGTCCCAAGTGTCCTTGTGATGGTTGACCCTTTTAATTGCGTACACGTCCTTAGCACTAGGAGTGTGAGACATAAGATATGTGTCCCAAGTGTCTATAGACTATGGACTATGATCGCCTCTTTTGATTGTTTCCATAGCAATAGAAGATCCCTAGCAATAGAAGATCCATAACAATAGGAGAAGACATAAGGTATGTGCCCCAAGTGTCCTGGACTATGATTGCCCTTTTTTATTGTTTCCATAACAATAGAAGATTCCTAGCAATAGAAGATCCATAACAATAGGAGAAGACATAAGGTATGTGCACCAAGTGTCCTGGGCAATGATTGATCCTTTTGATTGTGTCCACATTATTAACACTAGGACTTGAAGACATGGGGTAAATGCCCCAAGTGTCCTAGGCAATGATCACCCTTTTTGATTGGGTTCGTGTCCTTAACACTAGGAGAGGAAGACTTAGGGTATGTGCCACAAGTGTCGTGGGCTATTAATTGACCCTTTCGATTGTGTTCTCATCATTAGCCCTAGGAGCTGAAGATGTAGGGTATGTGCCCCAAGTGTCCCAGACAATGACTAACACTTTTGATTGTGCCTATATCCTTAGCACTAGGGCTTTGCATTCGCATGCTGTGTTGTAAATTAGTGGTTTAATTTTTTGAGGGTCCCCTTTTTATATCTATAGCATGCCGTCTGATATAACCATCTCTCATGCCATGTTCTTGGAGGCTACTTAAACAGTTTTCTGCAAAGAAGGATCCCAAGGACGTGGCGTTAATGCATACAGGTTGGCACCATGATATGGGACAGGTTCAGAAATGTTGATATTAAAGGGGGGCAGTTGGCACACCCAAACTGGATGCCTGTGCCTCATGATGAACTCTTTGTCACAGAGGGTCTCAATTAGAAGCACCGATATTTGCATCTATTGGCTGACACAAAAGATAATTGTGCACTGTAGTTGTGCTTTGGACAAGTAGGTGGAGGTTGTAGTCTCTGCACATCGAGAAAGTGAGGCCTCTGGATGTACACCCTGAGAAGATGGTTGACCTGGACCTAGGCGCTATTGGTTCTCAAACAGACAAGCTACCACCAACTTTCTGTTAACGATACCTCCTTGTGAGAAGTACAGTACCTCTGAGTAGCCGTAACCAGAGTACTTGCCTCTGCAGACTATTTGTTCAAGTCAACACAAACTTTTTTCCCGCGCCGGTTCCACCACCAAAATGACTGACTCTGAGTCTTCCAGTAGGCCACATCACTTTTGTATTTCTGTAATATGAGCCTCTGACCTTTAGCGATCATCCCTAAGAACTTGGTCTGTGCCTTACAAGAAAGCGTGGATTGGAGGTTGTGCTTTTCAAATCCTGTTCCATATTCCATCCATTGACCAAAATCTGCATTAAAAAAAACTTTACATAGGGCGTCCTTACTTTTTTGTACCTCATCTTCCTGGTTTGATCTGAGATGTCATGGTCGTGTGATGGGGTCAGAGATCTGTTTGTGAAGAAAGTTGGATTCCTTATCTAGTCTCACATATTGCATTGCTAAAAAGGCGCTGAACACAGAGTTTTCCGTTCTTTATGGTTCGATTCTCCTATAGAGCGAGCCCCAGCTCACTAACGATAATAAACCATGAGCCTAACTGAGTGAATCTGCAAAGATTTTAATATGTGACATTAAAAAGTAATGTGAAAATCAATGGACATCTTGAGCTGGGTCACTCCAGCGGGCCAAGGGAAGAGACAGTAATAGCTGTCCATTATCAAGGTCTCATGGATGTTCTCAGACTAAAGCCATCTACAAAGCCATTCAATGTATTTTCTCTATAAGGGTTTTATTTTATTTCCCATGTAATTGTTCCATTGATTCCTCCCCTTCTTATCTCTGACTACATTTACAAGAGTCTGCACTTTCTGGTTCACTGGCGGTCATCACTCTGAAAAATAAGACGTGGCTGAGACCTTCAAAATGCATTGTATGCAATTGAGTCATCTTCTTAAAGGGGTTTTCATTTATTTTTCATTGGTAGCCTGTCCTTAGGATGGGCTTAAAGTCCCGACCTTTCCTTGCAATATGTGTGTGGCTATGTCTGCTACTTCAGGGGACAGTTCATGAATAAAAAATATAGGAGATCATTGTAAAATTACAGAAAACTTCTTTAAAGGGGTTGACTCCCTTAAGCAAATGGCATTTATCATGTAGACAAGTTAATATAAGGCAGTTATGCAGCATCCCGCTCCAGAGTCGGGGTACACTGCAAAGTGCAAAAGAGTTTATTTCTGTGTATAACATGTATTCACTGTATTTTGGATGCACAAGGCATAGATAGACCATATTCACAGCCACCACTAGATGGGGCTGGTGTCACCCTTTATGTATAGAGAGGGAAGAACATTCTTGAGACAGGGTAGTTCAGTCTGAGCTAAGGCTCAGTAGTGAGAGGAGCGCATGTCGCTGACTCATGCTGATCCAGCTTGGATCCGGATCTATCCAGAGCTGGGTCAGAGGGAACAACTACAAAAGCAAGCCAGATATAACAGAGAAGTGTAGAGAAATCCCAGAAGAGATAACCTGTCTAAAAGGTTTTATTGATAATACAGCATCCCATGTTGAGGAGTTAACTCCAATGCATTGAGCATGCCAAATAACAGTTTGGCCCACTGTAAAAATATCCACATTCCACAGCGGATTTGTGGACATGTGCTGTAAGTACAGCAACCCGTTCGAAAAGGAGCAGAGCTTTGGCCTGCCGTTTAGGGGTACCACCCAGTCGGTTGCCTTGCATTGCTTTACAAGAAGTATTATACCCTATGCCTAGATGTTTGAAGGGGTTGTCCACCTTCCAGAAATTTCTGGACAGTATGTAAAACAGGCGACTTTTTTCCTGTGTCTATTAAATAAATAGATGCGTCCTTGTTTTTTTTGAGGCTGGTGGTATTTGACTAGATTATTTTGGTGGTAATTATCATTTTACAGCTCATGGTAAATGCAGGAAATGAGTTTTTATCAGTATATTGAGCTATAGAAATGGATCACTTATAATCTTTATCATTCATTATGGTTTTCCAATTTGTTCATAAAAATGTTGGATGTCAGTGATTTTGGGATAAGTTGTCCAGAAAAAAGAAAAATTCTAGTTGGAAACTCTGGGCCCCGGGTGTCGGACCCCTGCCGATCAGATTCTAATGACCTATCCAAACCATAGATCATCAGTAAGAAAAAGCCAGACAACCCCTTTAAGTAAGAGTTAGCCAGAACAGTGTAAAGTTAGGCTGCTTTCACACTTGCGTTGTTTTCCAGTATTCAGATCTGGCAGAGGATATCAATACCGGAAAAAACATTTCCGATTAGTGCTCATGCATTCTAAATGGAAAGAGAGCCGTTCAGGATGCATCAGGATGTCCTCCGTTCCGGCAGCATTCCATTTTGGTGACCGGAGCCTAAAAAAACGGTTCTAACATCCATTGACTTTCAATGTATTTAGTGATGGATCGTTTTTTTCCGTTTTGATTTCACACAACCACATCCTAACGCAATGGATGCCTCCTGAAGTGCAAAATCAAAACTTATCCATTTAATTCCGGTATTGAGATCCTCTGCCAGATCTGAATACTGGAAAACAACAACGCAAGTGTAAAAGTAGCCTAAGAGTTACAGTAAAGTAACATTTGTGGAAAGTGTATTCTACAAAAGTAGAGTAGTATCTGTGGTAAGTGCGTCTACCAACTGCCAGTCCATTGCAAGATAAGAACGGTCCTGATTAGAGATGAGCGAGTAGTGAAATATTCGAAAGTTCGAAATTCGATTCGAATAGACCGCGAAATTCGACTATTCGACCGAATATCGAATCCCATTAAAGTCTATGGGAAAAAAATGCTCGCCACTTGGAAATCTCAATTCGACCACTTGGAGGTCACCAAGTCCACCCTGGAACCTCAGAAAAGGATGCCAACACTGCTGGAATGCAACTGGGACAGCAGGGGAAGCATGTCTGGGTGCATATAACGCGCCCAAGTCGCACTATTACGCCACTATCACAGCCTCTCAACAATACACTCCAAAGACAATCTAATCTCTCTGTAAAGTGAGACCATACAAGGAAACCTTCTTTCCTCTACATTGCCATGGACCCCCAAGCCAAACTAGACAAAAAAGAAGATGAAATTCTGCACCCCTTAAAATCACGTTGCCTATGACAACCACAGATGGCATAGGCAAGGGGGAAAGCAAATAGACCCCACCCCTAATTGTCATTGTGTGTGTGTGTGAAATGTGGTCAGACATGTCTTCTTTAAAATGTAAAAAACAACTCAAACACATGCAGAAGCCTTAAAATGCCCAAATTGTTGGCGCTAGAGATATCAGTGACCCGACCTGGCCCAGTGTCATGTCTAGCAGGTAAAGCAGTGGGGATGTGGAGGGATGCGTAGGACCGCAAAAGGCAGGAAGAGGCCGTGGGCTGGCCAGAGGCTCATGGAAAATTTTGGTGGAGGCCCAAGAGGTGAGACCTGTTAAAGATTTTGTGGAGGCCCAAGAGGTGAGACCTCTTAAAGATTTTGTGGAGGCCCAAGAGGTGAGACCTCTTAAAGATTTTGTGGAGGCCCAAGAGGTGAGACCTCTTTAAAATTATGTGGAGGCCCAAGAGGTGAGACCTCAAAGATTTTGTGGAGGCCCAAGAGGTGAGACCTCTTAAAGATTTTATGGAGGCCCAAGAGGTGAGACCTCTTAAAGATTTTGTGGAGGCCCAAGAGGTGAGACCTCTTAAAGATTTTGTGGAGGCCCAAGAGGTGAGACCTCTTAAAGATTTTGTGGAGGCCCAAGAGGTGAGACCTCTTAAAGATTTTGTGGAGGCCAAGAGGTGAGACCTCTTAAAGATTATTGTGGAGGCCCCAGAGGTGAGACCTCTTAAAGATTTTGTGGAGGCCCAAAGAGGTGAGACCTCTTAAAGATTTTGTGGAGGCCCAAGAGGTGAGACCTCTTAAAGATTTTGTGGAGGCCCAAGAGGTGAGACTCTTAAAGATTTTGTGGAGGCCCAAGAGGTGAGACCTCTTAAAGATTTTGTGGAGGCCCAAGAGGTGAGACCTCTTAAAGATTTTGTGGAGGCCCAAAGGTGGAACCTCTTAAAGATTTTGTGGAGGCCCAAGAGGGTGAGACCTCTAAGATTTGTGGAGGCCCAAGAGGTGAGACCTCTTAAGATTTTGTGGAGGCCCAAGAGGTGAGACCTCTTAAAGATTTTGTGGAGGCCCAAGAGGTGAGACCTCTTAAAGATTATGTGGAGGCCCAAGAGGTGAGACCTCTTAAAAATTTTGTGGAGGCCCAAGAGGTGAGACCTCTTAAAGATTTTGTGGAGGCCCAAGAGGTGAGACCTCTTAAAAATTATGTGGAGGCCCAAGAGGTGAGACCTCTTAAAAATTATGTGGAGGCCCAAGAGGTGAGACCTCTTAAAAATTATGTGGAGGCCCAAGAGGTGAGACCTCTTAAACATTTTGTGGAGGCCCAAGAGGTGAGACCTCTTAAAAATTATGTGGAGGCCCAAGAGGTGAGACCTGTTAAAATTTTGTGGAGGCCCAAGAGGTGAGACCTCTTAAAAATTATGTGGAGGCCCAAGAGGTGAGACCTGTTAAAATTTTGTGGAGGCCCAAGAGGTGAGACCTCTTAAAAATTATGTGGAGGCCCAAGAGGTGAGACCTCTTAAAAATTATGTGGAGGCCCAAGAGGTGAGACCTCTTAAAATTTTGTAAGAGGTGAGAAGGCCCAAGAGGTGAGACCTCTTAAACATTTTGTGGAGGCCCAAGAGGTGAGACCTCTTAAAAATTATGTGGAGGCCCAAGAGGTTGAGACCTCTTAAACATTTTGTGCAGGCCCAAGAGGTGAGACCTCTTAAAAATTATGTGGAGGCCAAGAGGTGAGACCTTTAAACATTTTGTGCAGGCCCAGAGTGAGACCTCTTAAAAATTATGTGGAAGGCCCAAGAGGTGAGACCTCTTAAAAATTATGTGGAGGCCCAAAGGGAGACCTCTAAACATTTGTGGAGGCCCAAGATGTGAGCCATAACATATACATTTTTCTTATTTACGGAGCAATTCTACGGCGGTTAAGGAGGAGGAGGAGGAGGTGGAGGAGGAAATGGCACTTCATACAGATGGCACTTCACTTTTGGCTGCTTTCCACGGTTGGAGAAGCAAAGTCCGGGTCAATCCACTTGCTGTTCATTTTGATTAGCGTCAGCCTGTCCGCACTGTCGGTTGACAGGCGGCTGCGCTTATCGGTTATAATGCCCCCGGCTGCGCTGAACACCCTTTCTGATAGCACGCTGGCGGCAGGGCAGGCAAGCACCTCCAAGGCGTACAGGGACAGTTCCAGCCACGTGTCCAACTTGGAGACCCAGTAAGTGTAGGACGCCGAGGGATCGGGGAGGACAGGGTTACGGTCCTGCCAGGTACTCCCGCAACATCCGCCGATACTTGTCCCTCCTGCTGATAGCGGGCCCCGCAGTGATGGAAGTTGCACGAGGGGGTGCCATGAACGTGTCCCACACCTTGGAGAGTGTTCCCCTGGTGGCTGTGGGCCTGATTGATGTTGTGGGGACTCTGGGAGACCCTCTCCTCTCTGCCGCCAGCGATGGTGGGTGGGAAAATCTCCATCATGTTCTGCACGAGTTCCCTCTGGTATTCCAGCAATCGATTCGTCCTCTCCTCTACCGGAATAAAAGAGGAGACGTATCTTTATACGGGGGTCCAGGAGTGCGAAGACCCAGTACAGTTTGTTCTCCACTATCCGGACAACACGTGTGTCCCGGGAAAAGCAGCCCAGCATGAAGTCAGCCATGTGTGCCAGACTCTGAATAGGCATGACCTCACTGCCCCCACCAGAAGGATCACTTGCCATTTCCTCCTCTTCCTCTTCCGCCTCCTCTCCGCCCCATCCGCGCTGAACCAATGGGACGCACACAGCCTGACTGCTACCCTCGCCGCCAGCATCCTCCTCCTCTTCCACAGCCACCTCCACGTCGTCCTCCTCCTCATCCTCCTCCTCCTGCAACTGCCACCGTGAAGCAGACAAAAGTGTGGTCTGACTGTGTAGTCCGTTGCGTCTCCTCCTACCCCCGTCTCCTCTGCGTGCAATGCGTTCTCCCTTATTGCGATGAGCGATTCTTTAAGGACGCCTAGGAGCGGGATGGTTACGCTCACTATAGCGTCCTCGCTGCTGACCTTCTTGGTGGACTCCTCAAAGATACGCAGTACATCGCATATGTCTGCCATCCATGGCCACTCGTGGTTGGCAAACTGAGGGAGCTGAGTTGGAGGCACGCGTGGATTCATTATCTGGTACTCCATCAATGCTCTCTGCTGCTCACACACCCTGGCCAACATGGAATAGGTGGAATTCCAGCGAGTGGGCAGGTCGCACAACAGCCGATGTTCAGGCAAATGGAGGCGTTGCTGGAGTTTTTTTTAAGCTAGCAGCAGCTACAGTTGACTTACGAAAGTGAGCGCACAAGCGCCGCACTTTCACCAGTAGCTCTGCCAGGTTGGGGTAAGTCTTCAGAAATTTTTGGACTACCAGATTAAAAACGTGGGCAGGCATGGTACGTGATTGAGTTCGGCAAGCTCCAGAGCCGCCACCAGGTTACGGCCGTTATCGCACACGACCATGCCTGGTCCTAGCTGCAGCGGCGACAGCCACATCTCCGTCTTGCTGCAATATGGCGTCCCTCACCTCTGGGGCGCTGTGCTTCCTGTCGCCCAAGCTGATGAGCTTTAGCACCGCCTGCTGACGTCTCCCCGCGCCAGTGCTGCAACGCTTCCAGCTAGCGGCTGAGGGAGATGTTAAGGCACCAGGAGGAGGAGGAGGAGGAGGAGGGGGGTTTATCAGAACCCATGCTGGCAATCTTGGGCGGGGGTGGTAGGTAGGCCGTCTCTGTTTGCGACCCCGTCCCCGCTTCCACTACATTCACCCAGTGTGCCGTCAAAGAGATGTAGCGTCCCTGGCCGCAAGCGCTTGTCCACGAGTCGGTGGTCAAGTGGACCTTTGCGCTGACTGCGTACCTCAGGGCCCGCCTGATGTTACGCGACACGTGCTGGTGCAGGGCGGGGACGGCACTCCGGGAAAAGTAGTGGCGGCTAGGGACGGAATAGCGAGGTGCGGCAGCCGCCATCAGGTCGCGGAAGGCCTGCGTCTCCACAAGCCTAAACGGCAACATCTCCAGGGCCAGCAGTTTGGAGATGTGGCAGTTTGGGGGTGACTCGAGGCGTACTTCCGCCTGCGGTCGAACGCCTGCGAGATGGACAGTTGATGGGACGAGGAGTGTGAAGGTGCAGGCGAAGAGGCGGGGGAAGGGGAGGCTGAAGGAGAAGGCCCCAAAGTAGCCGAGGCAGAGGCAGATGTGGAGGTGTCCTGGCTGGAGGTCTGGACCGCAGTGGCAGCACACAACAAAGGGGAAGAGGCAGTGGCAGCAGGACCGGGCGCAGGTTGTATTGCGTTTGCTCTCTCCCACTCAGCCCAGTGCTTGACTTCCAAGTGACGCCGCATGCCTGAGGTGGTCAGATTGCTCTTCTCAGAGCCCCTACTCAGTTTTGAGTGGCAGAGTGTGCAAACCGCGCTCAGTTTGTCATCCGCACAAACATTAAAAAATCTCCACACCACAGAAGTACGAGGCCTCGATGGGGGAGCTTCGCGCGACTGCCCGCTGCCGGGAACAGCTTCGGCCCTGCTGGCTGTGGCCTCACTTCTCTGTCTGGACTGTCCTCTGCCTCTGGACATCCCTCTGCCTGTGGACATCCCTCTGCCTGTGGACATCCCTCTGCCTCTGGACATCCCTCTGCCTGTGGACATCCCTCTGCCTGTGGACATCCCTCTGCCTCTTGCTGCCTTTTTCGGTGCTGCGCAGACCACCACCTCTCCACTGCTTTCCCCGCTGGACATCACCCCTGGCCAAGTGGGGTCGGTCATTTCGTCGTCATCCACCACCTCCTCTTCCTCACTCTGCTCCTCCTCCTGCCCACTGGACATTCCAACAGCCTCCCTTGATGGCAACTGCGTCTCATCATCATCATCGCTCATGATAACAGATGCTGGTTCAGGGTCCACATCAGCAGGAGATGGCGAAAACTCAAGTGTTTGGGCATCACTACAAACAAATTCCTCTGCTAGCTCCTGGGATTCTTCCGGCACATCTGAAAAAGGACCCGAAAAGAGCTCCTGGGAGGGGTCAAGGGTGGGATGACTCTGTTGGCCAGGTGTGGAGGAAGGAGGGTCAGAGTGAGACTGTGTGGATGACTGGCTGGTGGACAACTGTGTGGAAGCGCTATCGGCTATCCATTGCACCACCTGTTCAACCTGCTCAGGCCTCAACAGCGGTGTAACCCGCCCCCTGCTTAACTGTCCCATAAAGGCAGGGATTCTGGATGAGCGGGATCCTGGCTGACCCTCACCAGCACGCATTGTATCCCCACTGGCTTCAACAAGGCCCCCAACAGCATTTCCGCGCCCCCGTCCTCGTCCACGTCCTATTCCGCTAGCCCCCCTCCGCATTTTATTTTTTTTTGTTGCAAATACAATATTTTGGGTATATAATTAGGTATGTGAAATAATTTAGCAAGAGAACGCACAGTACAGTGGCCTAATTAAAAGGCCTAGATATTGTATATTTCAAGGTACACAGCCGTGTACTAACTGAACAGACGGTGGGTATTTACACCAGGTATGTGAGAATAATTTAGCAAGAGAACGCACAGTACAGTGGCCTAATTAAAAGGCCTAGATATTGTATATTTCAAAGGTACACAGCCGTGTAGTAACTGAACAGACGGTGGGTATTTAACACCAGGTATGTGAGATAATTTAACAAGAGAACGCACAGTACAGTGGCCTATTAAAATGGCCTAGATATTGTATATTTCAAAGTACACAGCCGTGTAGT
The DNA here is from genome assembly GCA_900303285.1 of Rhinella marina. Lineage (NCBI taxonomy): Eukaryota > Metazoa > Chordata > Amphibia > Anura > Bufonidae > Rhinella > Rhinella marina. The sequence continues at coordinate 19,125 of ONZH01020541.1, forward strand.
AACTGAACAGACGGTGGGTATTTACACCAGGTATGTGAGATAATTTAGCAAGAGAACGCACAGTACAGTGGCCTAATTAAAATGGCCTAGATATTGTATATTTCAAGGTACACAGCCGTGTAGTAACTGAACAGACGGTGGGTATTTACACCAGGTATGTGAAATAATTTAACAAGAGAACGCACAGTACAGTGGCCTATTAAAATGGCCTAGATATTGTATATTTCAAAGTACACAGCCGTGTAGTAACTGAACAGACGGTGGGTATTTACACCAGGTATGTGAGAATAATTTAGCAAGAGAACGCACAGTACAGTGGCCTATTAAAATGGCCTAGATATTGTATATTTCAAAGGTACACAGCCGTGTACTAACTGAACAGACGGTGGGTATTTACACCAGGTATGTGAGAATAATTTAGCAAGAGAACGCACAGTACAGTGGCCTATTAAAATGGCCTAGATATTGTATATTTCAAAGGTACACAGCCGTGTAGTAACTGAACAGACGGTGGGTATTTACACCAGGTATGTGAGAATAATTTAACAAGAGAACGCACAGTACAGTGGCCTAATTAAAATGGCCTAGATATTGTATATTTCAAAGGTACACAGCCGTGTAGTAACTGAACAGACGGTGGGTATTTACACCAGGTATGTGAGATAATTTAGCAAGAGAACGCACAGTACAGTGGCCTATTAAAATGGCCTAGATATTGTATATTTCAAAGGTACACAGCCGTGTAGTAACTGAACAGACGGTGGGTATTTACACCAGGTATGTGAGATAATTTAGCAAGAGAACGCACAGTACAGTGGCCTATTAAAATGGCCTAGATATTGTATATTTCAAAGGTACACAGCCGTGTAGTAACTGAACAGACGGTGGGTATTTACACCAGGTATGTGAGATAATTTAGCAAGAGAACGCACAGTACAGTGGCCTATTAAAATGGCCTAGATATTGTATATTTCAAAGTACACAGCCGTGTAGTAACTGAACAGACGGTGGGTATTTACACCAGGTATGTGAGATAATTTAGCAAGAGAACGCACAGTACAGTGGCCTATTAAAATGGCCTAGATATTGTATATTTCAAAGGTACACAGCCGTGTAGTAACTGAACAGACGGTGGGTATTTACACCAGGTATGTGAGAATAATTTAGCAAGAGAACGCACAGTACAGTGGCCTATTAAAATGGCCTAGATATTGTATATTTCAAAGGTACACAGCCGTGTAGTAACTGAACAGACGGTGGGTATTTACACCAGGTATGTGAGAATAATTTAGCAAGAGAACGCACAGTACAGTGGCCTATTAAAATGGCCTAGATATTGTATATTTCAAAGGTACACAGCCGTGTAGTAACTGAACAGACGGTGGGTATTTACACCAGGTATGTGAGATAATTTAGCAAGAGAACGCACAGTACAGTGGCCTATTAAAATGGCCTAGATATTGTATATTTCAAAGTACACAGCCGTGTAGTAACTGAACAGACGGTGGGTATTTACACCAGGTATGTGAGATAATTTAGCAAGAGAACGCACAGTACAGTGGCCTAATTAAAATGGCCTAGATATTGTATATTTCAAGGTACACAGCCGTGTACTAACTGAACAGACGGTGGGTATTTACACCTGGTATACAAAAAGGGTATTGCAGGCACACAGAACCCAGAACACTAGAGCCAAATAAACTGTATTTAAAAAAATAAAAATAAAATTCACAGCCGTATACTGCCAGATCAGATGGTGCATATACACACTAGTTATATAACAGGGTTTTTCAGCCAAAAAGAACGCTGAACAGTAGTGCCAAATATAGTTTGGTATGTAGCAGAGCACCTAATACACCACTAATGCCTCTCTCTGTCCCTACTCCAGCAGCTATCCCTGAATACAGCAGCCGTTCTCTGTAAAGTCTATATTGTAGTAAAGCTATCACTGTAAGTGCCACTGTAGTAGCCCTGATAAGGGCTTTTAATCACGCTCCTGCCTGTCCAACAGCTAAAACCTGTCTCTCCCTTCTCCAGCCTCTGTCCCTGACTAAGTTCACGCAGCATATGCGTACGAGCAGGAAGAGCTGAGTTTTTAATATTCGAGGTCACATGGTTTTTCCAGCCAATCCATGTAGACGCTGTTTTCGCGCTGCCAGCGTGCTCAGCGTGCCTGTCATACCCCCCCTGCATGTTGATTGGTGGAAAAAGAGCGCCAGGGAAGGTGGGAGGGGAAACGAATTCTAAGTGCGCCATCGCCGTTATACTCGATTGAAATCGAGTATGCCGAATATCGTAGTATTCGATCGAATACCGGCTCGATCGAACACTACTCGCTCATCTCTA
>ONZH01020542.1:0-29472 GCA_900303285.1 Rhinella marina
GTCACACCCCAATAAAATAAGAATGTCCCAATCATCCCAACAAGTGTACTCAGCAGAAGAGGCATACGCCATCCTTACCTCTTATACCGAGTCAGCCACTGAAGCCACTTTCCTCTACTCATCCTCAATCATCAATCAATCATCATCCTCTAGAAGGCGCCCCAGAACGACAGCTAAGGCAGCCCCCCAGAGTGAACCCTTATGGACCCCACCCCCTGAGAATTATCAGCCCCAAATTACGGATTTTGAGGCCAGGTCGGAATTCAGATAGACTGTGCAGGGTTCACAGAAATTTTTATCTTTTTCTCTGAAGATTTTATTAATTTGATGGTAACCCAAACAAATTTGTACGCCCAGCAATTTATTTTCCAGAACCCCACAACGCCATACGCTAGACCCCAAGGTTGGACCCCAGTAAATGCAGCAGAGATGATGATCTTTTGGGGACTCGTGCTGCATATGGGGCTTGTTAAAAAAAAACAAAGATTAATCAGTATTGGAGTGCAGATGTCTTTTACCACACTCCAATTTTCAGTAAAACCATGGCCCGGAATCGATTCCAAACGGTACTTAATTTTTTGCATTACAACGATAATGCAAAACGCCCACCCCAGAAAGACCCCACATATGACTTAATTAGACCTGTCCTTGACCACTTCAATACAAAGTTTTCAGAAGTGTACACCCCCGAGCAAAATGTATGCATAGACGAAACCCTATTACTTTTCAAAGGGAGGGTAAGATTCCGCCAGTACCTGCCTAGCAAGCGGGCAAGGTATGGCATAAAAATGTATAAACTCTGTGAGAGTACCTCCGGGTACACTCACAAGTTCCGGGTTTATGAAGGAAGGGACACCCGAATTGAACCCCAAGAATGCCCCCCGGCCTAGGAGTTAGTGGGAAGATTGTGTGGGACTTGCTGAACCCACTGCTAGATAAGGGTTACCATCTCTACATAGATAATTACTACACGAGTCTACCACTGTTCCAGTCCCTAACTTCCAGACATACTGTGGCGTGTGGCACAGTATGCAAAAATCAGAGAGGCCTCCCTAGATCCCTTATAGGGCAACCACTGAGGAAGGTTGAAAGTAGGGCTCTACTCAATGAGAACACGTTGGTGGTGAAGTACAAGGACAAGAGGGATGTCCTTGTACTGACCAATATTCACCCCAACACCAGCTCCCCTGCCCGTGTACGTGGTACCACTACCACTGTCCCCAAACCAGACTGCATTCTGGATTACAACAAGAACATGGGAGGGGTTGATCTTTCAGATCAAGTTCTAAAACCCTACAGTGCCACATGAAAAACAAAAATGTGGTACAAATAGCTGGCCATGCACCTCGTACAGATGGCGCTGTACAATGTATTTGTGCTATTTAGCTCTACAGGCCAGACAAGAACATTCCTACAATTTCAAGAGGTGCTGATAAAGGCCCTAATTCTTCAAAACCAAGCAGAAGAGGCCCCCAGTACTTCTTCAAGTTATGGTGCCCGGGTAGTACAGGGCAACATTTCCCTGGTGAAGTCCCCCAAACAGCGAGGAAGGGAAGGACCCAAAAAAGATGCAGGGTATGTTCAAAAAGGGGGATTAGGAAGGACACTATATACCACTGAAAAACCTGGCCTGTGCATCAAGGATTGTTTCAGAATCTACCACCGATCCATGGATTAGTTTCATCCTTGATGTACCCTGAAATTTTTTTTACTTTGTACCTCAGATATATTCCGAATAGCTTACATATCCACTTTTCACCATCACTACATATTCATTTCTGTGAGACACCAGTATGCTAAAAAGTACCCTTTCTACCACTTAAAATGTTCGCACTGGGGTTCTCTTTCCAAAATGGGGTCTTTTTTTGGGTTTTTAGTTGCTGGGGACCTCAGGAATTTTTTAACCGTGACATGGCAATTAAAAAACCATGGCCCTGATTTATCACACCTTCACTCCAGAATTCTGTCTTCAAAAAGTCGCACGATAGGGCTTTTGCGACTTTTTTGCGCATTTTTTTGCGACTTTTTGCATGTGTACACCACTCACTCCAGTTTGTAATATGGGTGGAAAAGTGGGTGTGGTTAGCCATGTAAATGAGTTTCACTCCAGATTTATCATTGCGACTTTTAAAAAAAAGTCGCAAAATAGTCGCAATCTCACTCCAGGAGGAGGGTGGAGTAGGAAAAGTGGAGTAGCTTCTCTAGACAGACGTGTTAGGTTTAAGGACAAGCCACATTTATCAAACAACCTGTGACGTTTGATAAATGTGGCACAAAGTACTCCAACATAGATGCAAGCAAAACTGACTTCAAATATTCTCCTAATGATAAATTCCCCCCCATGTCTGTTAATTCTCGTCTGCAAAATCCATATTTTGCAGTTTGCCTCTGGAGGCCTGCTGTGCACCCATACAGCAGGCTACAAGCACAAATGGGGTGTTGCTATAATGGGGAGAAAATGGGGAACACATAATGGGGTGTATTTTCTCCTTTAACCCCTTGTGAATGTGAAAAATTGGGGTCTGCTAGTAACTTTTCATTTTCACAAATGTGTGCTTTGAAATGCTTTTACAAGTGTTTTTGCCTTCTGTGAGACACCAGTTTGCAAAAAAGTACCAAAAGTACCCTTTCTACCGCATAAAATGTTCGTACGGGGGTTCTCTTTCCAAAATGGGGTCACTTTTGGGGGGTTTGCACTGTAGGGACAGCTCAGGGTGTCTTCATGTGCGACATAGCTCCCAATTATTATTCCAGCTAATTCCGCTCTGCAAAAGCCATATGGTGCTCCTTCCACTGTGAAGCCTGCTGTGCGCCAGTACATTGGGCTACAAGCACATATGGGGTGTTGCCGTATTCGGGGGGGAAATGGTGACCAAAATGTGGGGTGCATTTTGTCCCGTTACCCTTTGTGAAAGTAATAATTGTGGGTGTTAAGCAACTGTTTTTGTAAAAAAATTGCAGTTTTTCATTTTCACTGCCGTGTGTATCCTAATTCTAGGAAACACCTTTGAGCTCAAAATGCTCACCACACACCTTTAAAGATTCCTTGAGGGGTGTTCTTTCCAAAATGGGGTCACTTTTGGGGGGTTTCCACTGTAGGGCCAGCTCAGGGTGTTTTCATGTGCGACATAGCTCCCAATTATTGTTCCAGTTAATTCCGCTCTCCAAAAGCCATATGGTACTCCTTCCACTCTGAAGCCTGCTGTGCCCCCATACATTAGTTTTTGTGCACATATGGGGTGTTTATGTAAACTCCAGAATTGGGGTAATAGATTTTGAGTTTTGTTTTGCTGTTAACCCTTGATGTGCTTCATGAAAAATGGATTAAAATTTAAAATCTGCTAAAAAAAGTGAAATTTTGAAATTTCATTCCAATTTTCCGTCAATTCTCATGGAGAGCTTTTGGAGAGCGGAATTAACTGGAATAAGGGTTAACAAAGTTAGTAAAATCAGTTTTGAATAGCTTGAAGGGTGTAGTTTCTAAAATGGGGTAAAAGCGTTCTAAAGTTGTTACCACATAAAGTAACACACGTCAGATTTGCAAAAATCGGCCTGGGATTTAAGATGAAAAGTGGCTTGGTACTGAAAGGGTTAAGGAGGAATGGAAAAAAACAAACAAAAGGTCTCAAAAAACCTTAAAAGAAAATATCCGTTTTCTGAAGATGTTTCAGTTTCTTGGAATAAGGCACCAAAAATAGATGTTGCAATTTCCAAGGTAGCTAGGAAGTCGTCACTTCCTTTTGAGGATATGGGATCCTTAAAGAATCTTTTGGATAGGAAGGCAGATGGGTTTTTGAAGGGCGCCTAGGACGCTTCTACCTCCTCTTTTAGACCGTCAATTGCTTCGACTTGTACTGCCCGTTCTTTGATTGTTTGGTTGTCAGAAATAGAAGAACAGATTAAGAACAAATGTTCCAGAGAAGAGATCCTGGCGAGGTTTCCTACAGTTAAAAAAGCATTTGATTTTTTTAGCTGATTCTTTGGCTGATGCTATAAAGTTAGCTGCTCCCTCCTCTGCGCTAGCAAATTCCGCCCACAGGGCTTTGTGGCTAAAAAACTGGAATGGAGACCTCTTATCAAAAAAGAGGCTCTGTGCTATGCCTTGTGAGGAGGATTTCCTTTTTGGGTCTACGTTGGATGAACTTTTAGAAAAGGCTTCTGATAGAAAGAGAAAATTTCCAGCCCAGACCTCTTTTCCTACCAGAGGTAGAATTAATAGATCCTTTCGTTCATTTAGAGACAGCAAAGGTCCCTTGTTTAGAGGTAGAACCCAGAGGAAGAGTGGTAGGGGGTTCTTTTTTAGCCAGGCCTGTTCCGATAAAGTCTGACCAACAATGATGCCAGGCTCCGTGTGAAAGGAAGGCTAAAAAACTTTCTTCCTGCATGGAAATTAATTTCCAGAAGTGCTTGGGTTTTAGATACAGTAGATCTAGGTTTAAAATTGGAGTTCAGAGTTCCTCCTCCAGAAAGCTTTGTGGTAACAAAAGTATCCAGATTAGGAATGGACTCTAAGCAGTTGGAGGTTCAATCCCTAATAGACAAAGTACTGGTTCCAGTCCCCAAACAAGGAAAGGGATTCTACTCTACTCTTTCTAGTGAAAAAACAGATGGGCCAATGAGAACAATCATAAATTTAAAAAGGCTAAATCGATTCTTGCTGACAAAAAAATTCAGAATGAGACCATTAAATCAGCTATAAATTTGCTGTTTCCAGGATGTTTTATGGATGTTCTGGACTTAACCCCTTCCCGCCCAGCGCCGTACATGTACGGCACAGCGGGACGTGACTTACCACCCAGCGCTGTACATGTACGGCGCGCTGATCGGGCGGGTGCCGGAGCTGCGCCCGCCCAATCAGCGGCGGGGGTCCGGCATTTGGGCACTGGGGAATGTGCCAGCATCTGTGAAAACACCGATGCCGGCGCATTAACCTTTCATGTGCCGTGGTCAGCGCTGACCGCGGCACATGAGGTGTGCGCATGTTCAGGATGGCGAGCAGGGGGGCCATCGGGTCCCCGCGCTGCTGTGACGGGGACCCGATGGCTTGGATGGCAGTCCGATGCCTTCCTTAGGCATCGCGGCTGCCATCCCTGCGAGCCTGTGCGATCCAGCCCCCTGGATCGCACAGAAAGCAGGCTGTAAGTGTATTACTGTGAGTAATACACTTACAGCCAATGCATTACAATACAACAGTATTGTAATGCATTGTGCAGGGGATCAGACCCCCAAAAGTTGAAAAAAAGGTGAAAAAAAAGTTAAAAAATAGTTAAAAATAAGTTTCAAGTAAAAAAAAAAGAAAAACGCCATTTTCCCCCAATAAAGTAAAAAAATTGTTACAAAAAAAGAAAAAAAAAGAAAAAGTAGGCATATTAGGTATCGCCGCGTCCGTATCGACCGGCTGTATAAAAATATCACATAATCCATTCTGCCAGGTGAACACAGTAAAAAATAAAAAATAAAAACCGTGCCAAAACAGCCATTTTTTGGTCACCTTCCCCCACAAAAAGTGTAATACTACGTGATCAAAAAGGCATATTTACCCCAAAATGGTAATATTAAAATTGTCTTCTCGTCCCGCAAAAAATGATACCCTACCTAAGACAATCGCCCAAAAAATAAACAAAATATGGCTCTTAGAAAATGGCAACACAAAAAAAGATTTTATTCTGTTCAAAAATAAATATATTGTGTAAAACTCTCCAAAAATAAAAATGTTAGACATATTGGGTATCGCCGCATCCGTAACAACCTTCTCTATAAAAGTATTACATGATGGCCCCCAGGCGAATGCTGTAAAAAAAAATTGTTAAATAAACTATGCCAAAATAGCCATTTTTTCCCTCTTCCCTCACAAAAAGTGTAATATCAGGCGATCAAAACGGCGTATTTAACCTAAAATGGTACCAATCAAACCGTCATCTTGTCCCGCAAAAATGATACCCTACCTGAGACAATCGCCTGAAAAATAAAAAAATATGGCTCTCTGAAAATGCAACACAAAAAAAAAGATTTTATTCTGTTCAAAAATAAATCTAATGTGTAAAACTTTCCAAAAATAAAAATGTTAGACGTATTGGGTATCGCCGCATCCGTAACAACCTGCTCTATAAAAATATCACATGATTTGCCCTCTCTGGTGAATGCTGTAAAAAAATTTTTTTAAAAACCATGCCAAAACAGCTGTTTTTTCACCTTGACTCACAAAAAGTGTAATACCAAGCGATCAAAAAGTCTTATGTACCCCAAAATGGTACCAATTAAAACATCAGCTCATCCCGCAAAAAATGAGCTCCCACATAAGACAATAACTCAAAAAAATAAAAATCAGTGGCTCCCGCAAACCATTCCATCAAAATCTGTGTTGTAAAATACATATGACGCTCCTTCTGTTTTGAGTCCTGCCATGTGCCCCCACACCAGTTTACCACCACATATGGGGTGTTGCCGTATTCAGGAGAAAATGGGTAACAAATTATGAGGTGCTTTTCTCCTGTTACCCCTTATGAAAATACAAAAATTTGGGGCTAAAGCAACATTTTATTGGAAGAAATTAAATTTTTCATTTTCACAGCCAAGTGTTTCCAAATTCCGTAAAACACTTAGGGGGTCAAAGTGGCTAGTACCCCCCTTAATATATTCGTTGAAGGGTGTAGTTTCCAAAATGGGGTCACTTTTTGAGGGTTTCCACTGTAGGGGTACGTCAGGGTCTCTCAATTACAAAATGGTGCCTAAAAACTATTCTAGCAAAATCTGCCTCCAAAATCCATATGGCGCTCCTTTCCTTCTGACCACTGCCACAAACCCATAGAGACGTTTACCACCAAATATGGGGTATTTCTGTAAACTGCAGAATCAGAGCAATGTATATTGAGGTTTAGTTTGCTGTTAACCCTTACTGTGTTGCAAGAAAAAAATTAACATGAATAATCTACCAAAAAAGTGAAATTTTGAAATTTCACCTCCATTTTCCTTTAATTCTTGTGGAACACCTCAAGGGTTAACAAAGTTTGTAACAGCATTTTTTTTTATAATTTGAGGGGTGTAGTTTCTAAAATGGGTTCATTTATGGGTGGGTTTCATTATGTAAGCCCCTCAAAATCACTTTATATCTGAATTGGTGCTTTAAAAAAATGGTTTTGGAAAATTTGGTGAAAATTTGAAAAATGGCTTCTAAGCCCTCTAACGTCCTAAAAAAGTAAAATGACATTCATAAAATGATGCCAACATAAAGTAGACATATGGGGAATGTAAAATAATTATTTTTGGAGGTATTACTATTAGAGATGAGCCGTTGAATTTGTACGCTATTCGTACGCATTTGCGTATAGATTAAAATATGCGTATGAATAGCGTAGGAATTTTAAAATGCGTACGCAAATACGCAAAAATGGCACTCGAGCATGCTCGCTCATCTCTAATTACTATGTATTTTGAAAGTAGAGAAATTGACATTTGGAAATTTTTCCAAATTTTTTGTAAATTTGGTATTTTTTTTATAAATAAAAATGAAATATTTTGCCAAAAATTTACTACTGTCGCGAAGCACAATATGTGACGAGAAAAAATCGGAATTTAGAAAATTGTGAATTTTTCAAAATGTTTGGTAAATTTGGGATTTTTTTCACAAATAAAAGTGAAATATATTGACTGAAATTTATGACTGTCAGGAAGTACAACGTGTCATGAGAAAACAGTCTCCGAATGGCCTGGATAAGTAAAAGCGTTCCAAAGTTACTACCACATAAAGTGACACATGTTAGATTTGCAAAAAATGGCCTGGGCGGAAAGGTGAAAACAGGCCCAAGGTTGAAGGGCTTAAAGGAGGCCTACTTTCATATACCCATTCACAGAGATCACCAGAAGTATCTACAGGTTGCTGTAGAAATAAAAGGTATAATCAGACACCTGCAATTTCAAGCTCTCCCCTTCGGTCTGTCAATGGCTCACATGGTGTTTACGAAGGTGGTAGCCGAGATGGGAGCCCACATAAGAGAAAAAGATATATTATTCATTCCGTATCTCGACGATTTTCTTATAGTGGCAAAATCCGAGGAGGCTGGCAACAGAGCAGTTGGAGAAGTCTTGCTGATACTAAAAAAGCTAGGCTGGATTGTGAACACAGAAAAATCAAGAATGGTTCCGGTTCAGTCTTAGTAGTTTCTGGGGCTGTTGCTAGACTCCAGGGAACAGAAATGTTATCTGACGGACGACAAACTAATATCCTTGAAAAAGAAAATTCTGAACCTCAAGAATCCAGTTATTTCAATATGAAGAGGTATGTCAATATTGGGGACTATGACTTTGTGCATTCCAGCTGTTATGTGGGCCCAGTTCCACTCCAGAGAGCTACAGTGGAACATTCTGGAGGCCTGGGATGGAGGGAAACAGGCTCTGGACAAAAAGTTAGTAATCCCATCCCGCAACCTTCTAGGTTTAAGATTGTGGTTAGACCAGAGCAATCTAGTCCAGGGGGTCCCTTGGAAGCTGGAGAATCTGTTATGCTTGACCACAGATGCAAGTCCCTGGGGCTGGGGGGCTCATATTCAGGACAAAGTTCTTCAGGAAAAATGGACAGACAATCAGAAGTTAGCTTCCTCCAACATGAAGGAGCTTATGGCAGTCAGGTTGCCATTCTGAAAATTCTGCCGATATTATTGTCGGACAACAAGACAGTGGTGTCTTATCTAAACAAGCAGGGTGGCACCAGGAGCAAAAGCCTGATGAAGACATTGGGAGAGATTATGCAGTCAGTGGAGATCACATGCATATCCGTTACGGCAGTATACATAAAGGGGAAGGAGAATGTTCAGGCAGATTTTTTGAGCCGCCATGTTATATCTCAGGGGGAGTGGTGTCTAACCCAGTCAGTGTTCAACAAGATGTTGGACAATTGGAGTTGCCCATCCATAGATTTGTTTGCAACAGCGCAGAACAAGAAAGTAAAAGCCTTTTTTTCCCTGTCCTCAGTGGGGTCTCCCTTTGGGCTACATGCTTTCCTTCAAACTTGGAACTTTCTGCTGGCTTATGCCTTTCCTCCTCTCCCTTTGATACCCAGGGTTCTAAAAAAGATGAGGGAGGATCAGGCAAGGGTCATTCATACAGCTCCCTTCTGTCCCAGGTGGCCTTGGTTTACCTGGCAGGTGGCCTTGGATTCTTCCTGAATCCAGGGACCTATTTCAGGGTCCGATATTCCACCCTCAGATGGAAAGTCTTCATCTGACGGCATGGAATTTGAGAGGCTCCTGTTATCTAGAAGAGGTTTCTCCCAGGATTTAGTCAGTACCCTTTTAAAAAATAAAAAGGTGACCATCTCTATTTATGCTAGAACTTGGAGAAAATTAGTTTTTTGCAGGGTTAGAATTAAAAGATTTTTCTACTCCAGCTCCTATGATTAAGGTGTTAAAATTCCTTCAGAAAGGTTTGCAGCTAGGGTTATCCCTTGGTACATTAAAGGTCCAATTTTCTGCGTTATCTGCCTTATTCAATGAGAACATTGCTTCTAACTCCTGGGTTATACGTTTTCTTAAATCTGTTTCCAGGGCCTCCCTCTCCCTTCCTCCAAAAGTCTCTACCTGGGACTTAAATTTGGTCTTGGGTGCCCTTACTGGGGCTCCTTTTGAGCCTATTGAGAAGATCTCCATGAAGCACTTGTCCCTAAAAATATGTTTTAGTTGCTTTAACTTCGGGACGTAGAGTTAGTGAGCTCCAAGCTATCTCTATAAATCCCCCATATACTACTATTCTTGATGATGGGTTTTTATAAAACCTGCCCCGGCCTTTCTTCCGAAGGTATCTTCTAGATACCATATATCACAGGAGATTATTCTTCCGACCTTTTTTAAAGACCCAGTATCTGATGAGGAAAGGTCTTTACTAGAGATGAGTGAGCATGCTCGTCCGAGCTTGGTGCTTGTTCGAGTATTAGGGTACTCGTAAGTGCTTGCTGCTCGGACGAGTATCTCGCCATGCTCGAGGAAATGGTATCTCCTGCATTTTTAATTTTTGGCGCCTATAAACTCAGCCAATCACAAGCCAGGAGACTCTGCGGTACACCCAGCATCACGTGGGGCCCTTACATGTCGATAGCAGGGGTTGGCTGGCCTGATCAGGTGACCCTGGAATATACTACTGACTGCCCGCGGTGCTCGGCTCAGATGCTGTCTGGATGTCGTTAGGGACAGATCTGCTGAGTTTCAGGGAGAGTGTTAGGGCCTGGATTTAGTTCTCTGTTAGGCAGGAGTGATATCAAAAGAACCCAACAGCCCTTCTAAGGGCTACAAGACACTTTTTTTTGTCTCCTGGCTGGCACTAGTAGTGCAGCTATCACCATATATAACACTTTTTTTTTATTGTTTTATCTCAGTGATACAAATCCATTTCATACAGCTGTGTGGAACCATTCTGTGTGTCACAGTTCAGCTGTCCAGTCACCACAAACCACAATCCGTATTTTCTGTGCAGGTGACACATTCTGTACGTCACGTAATTAAAAAAGGTCTTTTGCTCTCACTGGAACAGCTACATTACAAAAATCTCTGTGCGACATTTGTCTGGGTTGCAATCAAGCAGACCAAGTCTGCCTAATCTAATAGTTTCAGTGTAATTGCTCCATACTGTACGGTACGTAATAACATACGTAATTTTGCTCTGACTTATCCACCTATATATTTTCTTGTTCAGATTGAACAAGTTTGTGGGTTTCCGTACAGCAGGCCCATATATAATACACTTATATACAGAAAATGTTGAACCCCAGGGCTAAGGGTCGAGGACGAGGGCGTGGGCATTCAATTACTGCAGGGGGCAGAGGCCGTGGTCCGGGGCAGGGTGAGACAGTACCTGCTGATGAGGGAGCAGGGGAGCGCCGCAGAGCTACACTCCCTAGCTTCATGTCTCAACTTACAGGGACACGTGGTAGAGGACTGTTGAAACCACAACAGTGTGAACAGCTGATGTCGTGGATTGCGGACAATGCTTCAAGTAATTTGTCCACCAGTCAGTCTTCCATGCAGTCCACCCACGTTACCCAAGGGAGCACTCCTCTGGCTCCTCCACCTCAACCCCCTTCTCCCCCAGTCTGCCCCCTCCCAGGAAAATTTGGAATGTGATCCGGCATACTCAGGAACTGTTTTCTGGACCCTTCCCTGGACCCTTCCCAGAGTCACAAACCACTTCTCAGGTTGCTGCTGACCTCGTTCCCGATGCCCAAGTTTTCCAACTGTCGCAGTCTGTGGGGGGTGATGATGATGATGATGACAATGTTGAGTTAGTGGGAGAAGTTTGTAAAGAGGTGTCGGACGATGAGGAGATACGGTTGTCAGACAGTGGTGAAGTTGTTGTCAGGGCAGGAAGTCCGAGGGGGGGAGCAGACTGAGGAATCGGAGGATGACGAGGTGACTGACCCAAGCTGGGTTGATATGCCGAGTGAAGACAGTGCTTCTGAGGTGGAGGCGAGTTCTGCACCAGAACAGGTTGGAATAGGCAGTGGTGTGGCCAGAGGGAGAAGCAGGGCCAGAGCTGGTGCATCAGCAGCAACTGTTTCACGTAGTCGAGCTCCCGTGGCGAGGCCTACATGTTCGCAAGTCTGGAGGTTCTTTAAAGAAATTGAGGATGACCGACGGACTGTGGTGTGCAACCTGTGCCACACCAGGATCAGCAGGGGTGCCACCACTACTAGTCTTTCCACCACCAGAATGCGCAGGCATATGAGTGCTAAACACCCCACTCAATGGAACCAAGGCCGTTCACCACCTGCGGGTCACACCACTGCTCCTTCCCCTGTGTCACTCACTGCCTCTGCTAGTCAACCCCCTGCCCAGGACCCCGGCACGAGCGCCTCCCACCGGAAAACCACACCTTCGCCTCCACGATCCTCCACAGCGTCCACCAATGTGTCCCAGCGCAGAGTTCAGCTGTCTTTACAGCAGACGCTGGGGCGCAAGTGGAAATACAGTTCCATCCATCCACATGCCCAAGCCCTCAACGTTCACATCTCCAAATTGCTGAGCCTTGAGATGCTGCCCTATAGGCTGGTAGAGACTGAGGCCTTTTGCAATCTCATGGCGGTGGCTGCCCCTCGGTATTCGGTCCCCAGCAATCACTATTTTTCCTGATGTGCCATCCCAGCCCTACACCAGCACGTGTCAGAGAACATCATCCGTGCCCTGACCAACGCTGTTTCTGAGAAGGTCCACCTAACCATGGACACGTGGACAAGTGCTGCCGGGCAGGGACACTATATCTCACTGACAGCACATTGGGTTAACTTGGTGGAGGCTGGCACCGAGACTGACCCTGGGGCCGCTCATGTACTACCCACACCGAGGATTGCGGGGCCTACCTCGGTCACGGTCTCTCAGACGTACTATGCCTCCTCCTCCGACCCCCTCCTCCACCGAATTACCATCCGTGGGCACGGCGCCTTCAGTCGGTAGCTCTAGGCGCAGCAGCAGTGCCGTGGGTAAGCGCCAGCAGGCGGTGCTCAAACTGCTGAGCTTAGGTGACAAAAGGCCCACCGCCCAAGAGCTGTTACAGGGCATCACGGCGCAGACCGATGTGTGGCTGGCACTGCTGAACCTCAAGCCAGGCATGGTTGTGTGAGACAACAGGCATAACCTGGTGGCGGCTCTGCAACTTGGCAGACTGACACATGTGCCATGCCTGGCCCACGTGTTCAATCTAATAGTTCAGCGGTTCTTCAAGACATACCCCAATCTGTCTGATTTGCTCACCAAGGTGTGCCGCATCTGTGCGCATTTCCGCAAGTCGACCACAGATGCTGCCACTCTCAGGGCAGCGCAGTGCTGCCTACAACTGCCCGCTCACCAACTGTTGTGCGACGTGCCCACAAGATGGAATTCCACATTAAACATGTTATCCAGAGTTTACCAGCAGCGCAGAGCGACTGTAGACTGCCAGATGTCAACTTCCACCAGAACTGGTAGTCAGGTCACTCAGATTCCTCAAGTCTACAATGAGGAGTTGACGTGGATGTCTGATATCTGCCAGGTGTTGAGCAACTTTGAGGAGTCAACACAGATGGTCATCGGCGATGCCGCCATTATCAGCCTCACCATCCCGCTGCTTTGCCTGTTGAAAAACTCATTGCTCAGCATCAAGTCGGATGCTTTGCGCTTGTCACAAGAGATGGTGGAGGAAGATAGTTCGATTGATAGCCAGAGCACCCTCCGGTCTTTTTCTCAGTGCGTATCGGAGGAGGGGGATGAGGATGAGGAGGAAGAGGAGGAGAATGTCGGCGAGACAGAATTGGGTACCAGTGCTCAGTCCTTAACTCTTGAGCGTGTATGGGCTGAAGAGGAGGACTTGGAGGAGGAGGAAATGGAGAGTCAGGCCAGTGAGGAGAGGGAATTCTTGCATGTTGGGACTCTGGCACACATGGCAGACTTCATGTTAGGCTGCCTATCCCGTGACCCTCGCGTTAGAAGCATTTTTTTAAACCCCGATTACTGGGTGTTCACTCTCCTGGACCCACGGTACAAGCAGAACCTTTCCACTCTCATCCCTGTAGAGGAAAGGAGTATGAGAGTGAATCAATATCAACAGGCCCTGGTGCACAAGCTGAAACAATCCTTCCCATCTGACGCCGCTAGCGCCGCTGACAGGCTGACGCTTATTAAAATGAACAAAGCCTGGATTTCATCGGAATTCAAATCTCCTCCTGGGGAAAGCAGCTAAAGATTAACATAACTTATGTATCCGATTCCTCTTCTCTACTTCTCCTACCCCTCCTCCTCTTTGTCGTCTTTGCCTAACGCTGACCCAAAAGACGCAATTTTTTTAGAGGTCCAACTGGCACTCTTTTACTACAATTTTTCTGGTGGTCCACCTACAGGCCCTCTCTCTAAACAATTTTTCCGGCGGTCCACCTACAGGCCCTCTCTCTAAACAATTTTTCCGCAGTGTCAACTACAGACAGTGTAAAACAATGTTTCAGGAGCGTCAAACACAGTCCAAAACAATTTTTCAGGAGGCGCAAGTACCGACATTAAAAAAAAAAAAAAATTCGCTGAGGGTAGACTTTATGTACTCCGAAAAGAAAAAAATTTTTGGAGGGTCAACAAAAGCCATTTCACTGCATTCTCAGTCAGACAAAGTCATTGGTGGTGTAACCGCCATGCTGTGTCAGGCTAAATTTTTGGGTGCTTCACCAGCTACCGCATACTAACTCAGTCACTCTGTTGTCACCGCCGCCATACAGGGCCACGAAAAATGTTTATGTAGTTCGCCTGCTACCGCAGTGTCACTCGCTCGCTCTGTTCTTTTTTTCATAGGTTCTTTTGCTGTCAGTGATACAAATCCATTTCATAAAATGCTTTTTCTCTTTAACTGATCTATACTGAACGTCACTTTTAAAAATACGCCTTTTTCCTCTTTCTCTCTCTCTCCAAACTATTTTTCCAGATAGGTGCCGTATACGGTATTAAACTGAGAAGAATGCATACAACACATGCCCCACTTGACAAATTTCAGAGTTGACAACCGTACTGGTTGATGCTAAATTTTTAAGTTGGGGTTCTGCGTCGTCATTCGAACTCCATGCGGCTGTTGTCACCACCACACACTCTAGCCAAGGGGGCACTCCTCTGGCTCTTCCAGCTCAACCTCCTGCCCCCCACCTACAGGCCCTCTCTCCAAACAATTTACCCAGATAGGGGACGTATTAGATATTATACTGATTTTTTATTTTTTTTGGTTCTTCTTTTAATTGTCTCCTGACCTGTGATAGGCAGAGCATGGACACGTCCCCTTAGCTGCAGTAAAAAAGACACTCCCCTGGCCAGAGCAAGCTCTTTTTCCTTTTCCGTGTTCGAAAAATCCATGAAATATATGGTCCCAAGATAGGGTACGTATACGATTTTAAACTGAGAAGAATCAATACCACACATGCCCCACTAGTTCAAGCTCAATGTTGACAGCCGTACCAGTTGATGCCAAATTTTTACGTGGGGGTTCCACTACCACTACCAGCCTAACCACCAGCATGCGCAGGTATACGAGTGCTAAACACTATGGAACCAAGGCCGTCCATTCCCCTCATGCGGGTCCCACCACTGCTCCTTCCCCTGCGAGTCATTACAGCAGACGTTGGAGCGCAAGCAGAAAAAAAGTTCAGCCCACCTACATGCACAAGCCCTCAACGTCCACATACAGGGCCACACTAAATTTTTTATGTGCTCTACCTGCTACCGTCGTGTAGCTCGGTCACTCTGACCGAGTCTGACCCTGGGGCCGCTCATGTACTGCCCACTTGGAGGATTGCGGGGCCTACCTCGGTCACAGTTTCTCAGACTTACTATGCCTCTTCCTCCAACCCCTCCTCCTCCTCCGAATTACCATCCGTGCTTCACCTCCTGCTACCTCAGTCTAACTCGGTCACTTGTTGGTGTCACCGCCATGCTGTGTCAGGCTTATGCCTGCATCGTGTGGCTGGGGATAGGAGAGCAGTGCCAGCATAGGCATGGGTGATGGACCTTCGTTGCACCTAGTTGGGTGCTTTCCTAACGTGATGTTCATGTGCCTTGCCTTTCTTGGTCTGGGTGAGCACAATTGCCATGAGGGTAACCACCAGGCTGTTACAGGAGAATTTGGGGTAATGGTGGGATTAGGCAGCCTCAGAGGCATCCATGCATGCTCCCCCTGCTGTTTCCTGTCCATTTCCGTGGTGTTTCCATCATTTTCTGAGGTTTCCAGGTTTTCACCCAGCCTTCCCTAGGTAGAGCCTTGGTCCCCTGCAAAAAATGCTTGAGTCTCCCATTGACTTCAATGGGGTTAGTTACTCGAAACGAGCACCCGAGCATCAGGAAAAGTTAGTCTCGAATAACGAGCACCCGAGCATTTTAGTGCTCGCTCATCTCTAATCGTAACATACTAATACAAAATAAAATGAGATGTACAACAATAACAAAAAAGGAAGGAAATAAATCAAATGGAGATATTATAAAAATTCCAATAATAATGCAATACAGTGAAAGGGAGAGTCTATTTAAACGGATTGTAAAACGACATTGGGATGTTCTCAAACAGGATAAAATAATACTGTAGGTGAGAAGATACCAGAACATCCTATATTCACGTTTAGGAAAGCACGTAATTTATCAAATTTGGTAGCCCCATCTATAAGACTATACCATCAATTATCAACTATTAACCCTTTCGGTACCAAAGGTTTTTTCGGCTTTGCGTTTTCGTTTTGCGCTTCCTGCCTTCAAACAGGCATAACTGTTTTATAACTGTACGAGGGCTTGTTTTTTGCGGGACAAGTTGTACTTTCCAACGCCGCCATTTAATATTGCATATGGTGTAGTGGGAAGCGGGGAAAAAAAATTCCAAATCCGGTGAAATTGCAAAAAAAACAATATTCCTCTACAGTTCTACGGGTTTTTTATTTACAGCATTCGATGTTCATTAAAACTGACCAGTTACTTTCATTCTACTGGTCAGTACGAATCCGGCGATACCTAATATGTATAGTTTTTCCTGCGTTTTGATTTGATTTTAAAGTTAGCCTTTTTTTTTTTCATATCTTGACCCCTATAACGTTTTGGTATTTATGTGTACAGAGCTGTATGGGGGCTCATTTTTTGCGGGGCGATCTGAAGTTTTTATTGATACCATTCTGGGGTGTGTATGACTTTTTGATCACTTTTTATTTAATTTTTTTTTTAGAAAAAAAGCGACAAAAAACAGCAAATCGCCATTTGGACGCTTTTTTCCACCACACAATTCGCCATATTGGAATTTTTTAAATATATTTTAAAAGTACGGGCGTTTTCGGTCACGGTGATACCCATGATTTCTATATTTATTGTTATTTAGGTATTTTTTAATTATACGGAAAGGGGGGTGATTTAAACCTTTATATTTTATTTTTTATATATTTTTTTTAACATTTTTTTTATTTTTTGTGATTATTTTAAAGCTCAAATATGAGCAAATTGTTTTTTTTATTTTTTCTTTATGAGCAATCAGGGCTTTTCAATTTTGAATTAATAACCGAATTTGCTCATTTCTTATCCTGGCCTGCCATCTAGTGGCCAGAATAAGAATTGCACTTTGAAAGCTGTAAACCTCATCAGCGAGGTTTACAGCTTTCAGATCGTGTACAGACACCCCGATTGGCCACACGGGGCCTCTGTACAACATCCGGAAGCGTGATCACGGCATCTAAAGGCCTATGAAGACGCCGACGATGGTGGTAAGTACCCGTAAGTTAGAAACAGCAGAAAGTTGCCAGCCATGACGCCCGCCATACGTGCGAGCGGGTGCCATGTGTCCGCATCGCCCCAGCGCCATACATGTACGGCGCTGGGAGTCTAAGATAGAATAAAAAAACAATAATAAAAAAAAGTTTTTCCTTGTAAAATGTGCACCAACTGCTGACTAACTAAACAGAAGGACCCCATTTTAGAAATAATGGATGGATCAGATTAATTTAAAATTAAGAATTATCTGACATGTAACACCAAGGGGTTATCTACTATATTAAATGGTCTTGAGGGAAAATATATGTAGGTAGGACAAAGACCACTAAAGATAAGAATAAGGGAACATATTAGAAATATTGGAAAAAAATTTGAGGGTCATCCCCTATCACGCCACTTCAGCGAATATCATGGAGGAAAACCCCAAGGATTGTCTTTTGGAGGAATAGAGAAAGTGAATGTAGATTTGAGAGGGGGAGATTATATAAAACAGCTGTCTAAAAGTGAAAGTAGATGGATATATAAACTCAATAGCCTGGCACCTAGGGGGTTAGATCAAGAAATAAAATAAATAGGAAAAAATCTAAAGAAGCTAATAAAACAAAACTGGAAATATAGATTGTGAAACATAGGGCAGAAATTTATAATTTTTATACATATACAGTGGGGGAAAAAGTATTTAGTCAGCCACCAATTGTGCAAGTTCTCCCACTTAAAAAGATGAGGCCTGTAATTAACATCATAGGTAGACCTAAACTATGAAAGACAAAATGAGAAAACAAATCCAGAAAATCACTGTCTGATTTTTAAAGAATTTATTTGCAAATTATGGTGGAAAATAAGTATTTGGTCAATAACAAAAGTTCATCTGAATACTTTGTTATATATCCTTTGTTGGCAATGCCAGAGGTCAAATGTTTTCTGTAACTCTTCACAAGGTTGCCACACACTGTTGCTGGTATGTTGGCCCATTCTTCCATGCAGATCTACTCCAGAGCAGTGATGTTTTGGGGCTGTCGCTGGGCAACACGGACTTTCAACTCCCTCCAAAAGTTTTCTATGGGGTTGAGATCTGGAGACTGGCTAGGCCACTCCAGGACCTTGAAATGCTTCTTACGAAGCCACTCCTTCGTTGCCCTGGCGGTGTGCTTGGGATCATTGTCATGCTGAAAGACCCAGCGACGTTTCATCTTCAATGCCCTTGCTGATGGAAGGAGGCTTGCACTCAAAATCTCACGATACATGGCCCCATTTATTCTTTCATGTACACGGATCAGTCGTCCTGGTCCCTTTGCAGAGAAACAGCCCCAAAGCATGGTGTTGCCACCCCCATGCTTCACAGTAGGTATGGTGTTCTTTGGATGCAAGTCAGCATTCACTCTCCTCCAAACACGACGAGTTTTGTTTCTACCAAACAGTTCTACTTTGGTTTCATCTGACCACATGACATTCTCCCAATACTCTTCTGGAACATCCAAATGCTCTCTAGCAAACTTCAGACGGGCCCGGATATGTACTGGCTTAAGCAAGGGGGAAACGTCTGGCTCTGCAGGATCTGAGTCCCTAGCGGCATAGTGTGTTACTGATGGTAGCCTTTCGTCCCAGCTTTCTGCAGGTCATTCACTAGGTCCCTGTTACAGGGCTGAGATTCAGTCCTGTTTTCATATTTAAATTGGACACATGGTTGAGTGAGTGACATTACTTTGTCATGTGGTTCTATAGTCTTGACCCTACCCCTTCCTGTGCTTACATCACAAGTACAAGGAATTGGGGAAGGCAGGTGTAAATATACCTGACCACTTGGGCATTCCAGGGGAGACCAGCTTCATGTGAGGTCTTAGATGGAGGACGATACATTCTAAGGCTAAGTGTATTTTCTCTATATTGTTAGACTATAGGCCGGTTACATGGTGTATGTATACTGATATGACCATGATATTGAAGGTATTTGTATACATTGTAGTTAAGTAAAGGTGTCTTTTATGTTACATCTGCATAGTTGTGTGTTATTCCTGGTGATACCAAGGCAACATACTGTAGCTGTGGTATAAGCTGTGAACAATTCCATGAGCTAGGGGGAAAAGGGGAATATTGACCGTTGTCATCTGATAACTGGTGATATTTTGCCCCTTTCACACCAGTAACCTGAGATATTTCTGTTGATAACTATTATTGATATTAATAACCAATATCTTTCCTCTTTAAATGAAGGTCCAGGTAGGAGACAATATTAATTATTAATATTCAGTATTGATATATTAATAATAATATTTCTGTCCTTTTTCAGTCCCCCTGTGTGGTTCTGGGATTTTTGCTCACAGTTCTTGTGATCATTTTGACCCCACGGGGTGAGATCTTGCGTGGCGCCCCTGATCAAGGGAAATTCAGTGGTCTTGTATGTCTTCCATTTTCTAATTATTGCTTCCACAGTTGATTTCTTCACACCAAGCTGCTTGCCTATTGCAGATTCAGTCTTCCCAGCCTAGTGCAGGTCTACAATTTTGTTTCTGGTGTCCTTCGACAGCTCTTTGATCTTCACCATAGTGGAGTTTGGAGTGTGACCGTTTGAGGTTGTGGACAGGTGTCTTTTATACTGATAACAAGTTTAAACAGGTGCCATTACTACAGTTAATTAGTGGAGGACAGAGGAGCCTCTTAAAGAAGAAGTTACAGGTCTGTGAGAGCCAGAAATCTTGCTTGTTTGTAGGTGACCAAATAATAATTTGCAAATTCTTAAAAAATCAGACAATGCGATTTTCTGGATTTGTTTTCTCATTTTGTCTCTCATAGTTGAGGTCTACCTATTATGTCAATTACAGGCCTATCTGATCTTTTTAAGTGGGAGAACTTGCACAATTGGTGGCTGACTAAATTCTTTTTTTCCCCACTGTATGTTTTTGAATTAATTTTTAAGAATAAAAATTAATACATGTGAGATGAGGGTAAGAAGACCTTTATTGTGGAGGAATTAATCTTTTTAGGCAGAATAGACATTGAAAAATAATTCAATTCTGGAGGACATGGAAGTCATTAGATTCCAAATGCATTTAGCGATTAGTTACTATGGAAACCGGATGCCTATTTAACCTCAAAGGGGTTAAGGAAGACATATCCCTGACAAAGGAATATGATTATTCCGAAATGCGTCAGTTGGTTTTTGATCCCTACAGGCATCGTTGTGACATCAGACAGAAGCTTCTCGTTAGCAACGGACTGCTGGCCTCCCCACGTGCACGCTAGCTACCGGCCAGAGCAGCGTGTGCTTAGTGGGTGAAGATTATAAATCAACAGTGGAGGTACATTGCGCTCCTAGAAAGATATGCATGGAATCCCCTTTTCAGTCTGAACATCATCAATAACAGGTACGTTCACTATCCTGGATTATTTATATTGTTAAACAGGAGTCGCAACCAGCGTAAGTAATCTGACGTATGCTCGCATATCAAGCGCACATTCTCTGTATATATTCGCTTATATACTTTTTCAGTCTGAACATTAATATTGTAAGAGAGGGTGCCGTAACCAGCACAGGTATTCTGGCATATGTTCATATATTTGCGTACGTTCACAGAAATTTTTTTTTACTAACGTAACTCAGTGAGTACGGGCATTCTCACTACCGATACCTGACGGCAGCTCCTGCCCTCATTGAAAGGACGAGGGAGAGGCACTAATAGAGCGGTAGCGCAGGTGACTTTAGTGTATATTCTCTTGACTTATCTGCCATAGTGCATGGTGGGGTTGCCTATACTTAGCAAAAAAGGAGGAGTGAAAACAGAGTGGATGCAACTGAAAGGCTTCTCAACTGCGAGGAGGGGCAGGCGGAATTCTATGGCACCTGGCTCCAAGACAAAGTGTCACCTCCACATCATCCTGCTGTGACTGAGAGGAGGAGTGAGCCATCCAATCCATAATCTCATCCTCTTTCTCCTCATTAATAATGTTGCTTCTTTCCCAAGCCAGGTAGAACTGTGACCTACTACTACTACTACTACTACTACTACTACTACTACTAGTACTAGTACTTCGGTCCAGACAGCTGGTTCTGCTACTACCAACATTATGGCTCTGTAAGGACGTCTGGGTCTTGATTTTCATTTTGAACACTTTACATTTGACATGCGTTTGGTACATAGTCATAACAAGGCTGGAACAATTACAGCAAAATTTCAAGTGTCTTGTCTGTAACTTAAAGGGGTTCTCCAGGAATTAAGAAAATGAAAATACTTAAATATTACTTTATTATGAATATATGTCTAAATACCTTTCATTGGTTATAATGGCTTGTTTTGTCTATGGAGCAATCATTAGGAAAAATAAAATGGCCGCTGTCCTATTGGTACACATAAAACCTGTCCTAATCAGACAGGAGGGCAAGTTACTTCACAACACTGAGGTAAAGAGCTGCCTCATCCTTCTCTCTGCTCTGCTTGTCAGGGGTTATGGTCCTGAATACAGTATAATAAGATCTTCAGCTGAATCTCTGTAGGAATGGAGTTCATGAGGAGACAGGAAGCACAGAGAGGACGGACAGCACAGAGTGTGGTAATTGCCCACACCCTCACTTCCTCTCTGTACTTCATGTCTCCTCATGAATTCCATTCCTAGAGATTCATTTTATTAGTTGTATTCAGGACCATAATCCCTGTCAAGTAGGAGAGGAGGATGAGACAGTTCTTTACCTCAGTGTGAAGTATCTTGTCCTCCTGTGTGATTAGGACAAGTTTTGTTTGTACTAATAGACAGCGGCCATTTTGTTTCTCCTAATGATTGCTCCATAGACAAAACAAGCCATTATCAATAATGAAAAGTATTTGGTAATATATTTATAATGAAGTAATATTTAAGTATTTTCATCTTCTTAATTCCCGGAGAACCCCTTGAAAGACAGCAGCACAATTAAAAGTCCTTCCCCTCTAACAAACACAATGAACATTGCTATTGACAATTTACTTTGGGAATAATACAGTATTGGGGGAGGTAAGATTTCTGCCTACTGCCTAACATGCGTTTAAATACTCAGGTACAAAAAAGACCTTTCTAATGTGAAAAAAAAAACATTGTAATCCTGGTAATCCCATCCACAACAGCAATATAAAGATGAAGAAAAGTGTACTAAAAGATTTCTAATTACTGTCTTATGTGCATTTAAGTACACAGATACAAAAAAACTTTCTAGTGTTAAAAACACATTGCAAGCATGGTATGAGATTAATCCCACTCAAAACAGCAATATAAGGATAAAGGAAAGGCCATTAAAAGATTTTTGACTACTGTCTTATGTGCTTTTAAATACATGGATACAAAAAAGATCTTTTTTTGTGTAAAAAACATTGTAAACCTAGTATGAGATCATTTCTACCCACAGCAGAATATAAGAATGAAGGAAAGGCAGTTAAAAGATTTCTGCCTACTGTCTGATGTGCATTCAAATACGCAGAAACAAAGTATTAAAACATGTTGCAAACATGGTATGAGATTACCCCCACCCACAACAGCAATATAAGGAAAAGAATAGGACAGTAAAACATTTTTGCTTAGTCTTCTGTGCGTTTAAATACACAGATATAATATAGACCTTTCTAGTGTAAAAAAAAAAAAACATGTTGTAAATTTGGTATATTATTCTCACCCACAACAGGAATATAGTACTCAAGCGCAATGCTCGAGTCTCTTCCCCGCAGTGTAATATTGATTTGTATGCTAATGCTTACGAATTTGTATGCTAATGCGTATGAATTTGTATGCTAATTCGGATTCTGACCTTTTTCTATTAACCAGACACCCTCCACTCTTCCGAGCGGGGGGGTGCCTGGTTTAGTCCCATTGACTAACATTATGCTTGGGTGCTCGGCCAAGCACTCGAGCAGCCCCTAGTGCTCGGCCAGAGCCCCCGAGCATACAAGCACAGAGGTGCTCGCTCAACAATAATAGTAACATAGTTTTTAGTATGTACTGGTGACTTGCATTATTCCTTCCCATATGCATAACCTTACATTTGTCAGTGTTAAACCTCATGTGCCACTTCTCTGCTTAAGCCTCCAGTCTATCCAGATCCATCTGTAGCAGTGTACTGTCCTCTTCTGTGTTAATTACACAGTTTAGTGTCATCTGCAAAATCTCTCCCATCATCTATTCAGGAATTTGACGAGGGGACATCCACTTCGTCTGGAGGAAAGAAGGTTTGTACACAGAAAAGGTTTCTTTGAGGTAAGAGCATGAGGAGCTGGTGATGGTGAATTCACTAAGAGTTCAAAAGGGGACTGGATGTATTTCTGGAGAGCAATAATATTACAGGCTATAGTATAGATGTTGATCTAGGGAGTTATTCTGATTGCCTGATTGGAGCTGGGAAGGATTTTTTTCCCCTAAAGAGAGGAAAATTGGCTTCTACTGCACAGGGTTTTTTTTTGCCTTCCTCTGGATCAACTTTGCAGGGTAACAGTCTGAACTAGATGGTCAGATGTCATTTTTCAGCCTTATAAACCACTATCCAATCAAAGCGATCGCTGGCCCGGGACCGCCCTCATTGGTCTCCGGCCGGCTAGCTGAGACCCCTGGCTGTATGTAACAGCCGGGGTCTCAGCGCTGTCACCATGTCAGCAGACATGGTGACAGTTTAATGCCATGACGTGTATACTCGTCATGGAGCACTAAATAGCAGTGCTCCCTGACGAGTATACACTAGAGATGAGCGAACATGCTCGTCCGAGCTTGGTGCTCGTTCGAGCATTAGGGTATTCGTACATGCTCGATACTCGGACGAGCATATCGCGATCCTCGAGGAAATGGCATCTTCCTCTTCCTGCATGCCTGCATGTTAGGCGCCTTTTCTCAGCCAATCAACATGCAGGAGAGTCTTTGGTAGCTCCTAGCATCACGTGGGATGTCGATAGCAGGGATTGGCTGGCCAGATCAGATGACCTGGGAATATAAAAATCTGGTCCCGCGCTGCTTGCGTCAGATGCCGCCTGCATGAGATTAGTGATAGAGCTGCTGTCTGTCAGGGAGAGTGCTAGGGCCTCAATATAGATGTTGGTTAGGCAGGAATCCTCCTCAAAGAACCCAACAGCCCTTCTAAGGGCTACAAGCACCTTTTTTTTTTTTTTTTTTTTTGGTCTCCTCCTGGCTGCTGGTTGGGACTTGTAGTGCAGCTACCGCCATTTTGGCTGCGCACAGTGACTAGTGGCAGAAGGGACAGCACGTGGTCCACACAGACCCCAAAGTCCTCTCAGTACCCATTTTTGCTGCTGCTGCTGCACCTTGGCTTGCTGGGATTTATAGTGCAGTCTAGGGAATTCCTTTTTTTTCTCTCACTTATATATACTACAGTGCAGTGAACAAGTCTGTAGTGTTCTGTACAGTAGCGCCAGTCTAGAAAATATGTTTCTTCTGTTATATATATTACAGTCCAGTGAACAATTATGTAGTGTGCTATACAGTAGCATCAATCTATAAAATATGTATTTTCTCTGTTATATATACTAGTCCAGTAAAAAATTGAGTGGTTTGCGGTACAATAGCCGCCATTTAAAGACTACGTTTTTTTTTTTCTCTGTTAGGCCTCATGCACACGAACGTGTGCCGCCCGTGCTGCGGGCCGCATACGGCGAGTCCACAATAAAGGAGCACCGGCCGTGTGCAGCCCGCATCACGGATCGCGGACCCATTCACTTCAGTGGGTCCGCGATCCGGGAGATGCGGAGCGGAGGCACGGATCGGAACACCACAGAAGCACTATGGTGTGCTTCCGTGGTGTTTCTGGCCATGCCTCCACACTGCAAAAAAGTAGCACAAGCACTACTTTTTTGCGGTGCAGACCCTCGGATGCGGATCGCGGACCCCATTCAAGTGAATGGGTCCACGATCCGCATGCGGTGGCCTCACGGTCAGTGCCCGTGCATTGCGGACCGCAGTTTCCGGCCCGCAGCACGGGCACGGCCGGCACACGTTTGTGTGCATGAGGCCTTATATGTACTACAGTCCAGTGAACAATTATGTGGTGTGCTGTACAGGAGCGTCAGTCTAGGGAAAACGTTTTTTCTCTGTTATATATACTACAGTGCAGTGAACAATTCTGTAGTGTGCTGTACAGAAGCGTCAGTAAATAAAATACGTATTTTCTCTCAGATATATATACTACAGTTCAGTGAAAAATTGAGTGGTTTGCAGTACAATAGCCGCCATTTAAAGACTATGTTTTTTTTGTCTCAGTTATATGTACCGCTTAATTTTTCACTGGACTGTAGTACATATAACTGAGAGAAAAAAACGTAGTCTTTAAATGGCGGCTATTGTACCACAAACCACTAAATTTTTCACTGGACTGTATATACAGTGGAGGAAATAAGTATTTGATCCCCCACTGACTTTAAAAGTTTTAATACTAAAAAATAAATGAAACGTCTCATAATTTTATGCCAGCTTTATTTTAACAGTGCCACATAGAATATCAAAAGAAAAACGGAGAAATTACATGAAATGAGAAATAAAAAATAATTTTTTTTCTTTGAGGGAAATAAGTATTTGATCCCCTAGTAAAACCATGACTAATGTTGGCTCCCACAGACCACTGACACCCCCTAATCACAGTGAAGTTGTTACATGGATGAGAGACACCTGTCCCAAATTGTCACCTGTATAAAAGGCCACCTGCCAACAGTCTCGGTGACACTCCAACATCTCCACCATGGGCAAGACTAAAGAGCTGTCTAAAGATGTCAGGGACAAAATTGTTGACCTACACAAGGCTGGAATGGGCTACAAAGCCATAAGTAAGAAGCTGGATGAGAAGGTGACAACTGTTGGTGCAATTATTCGGAAGTGGAAGAAGTACAACATTACGGTCAATCGACCCAGGCCTGGAGCTCTATGCAAGATATCACCTCGTGGAGTCTCATTGATCATGAGAAAGGCTAAAAATCAGCCAAGAACTACACGGGAGGAGCTGAGTAATGATCTCAAGGCAGCTGGGACCACAGTCTCCAAAAAAATATTGGTAATACACTGAGACGTAATGGTTTAAAATCCTGCAGTGCATGCAAGGTTCCTCTGCTCAAGAAGGCTCACGTCCAGGCCCACCTCAAGTTTGCCAATGAACATATTAATGACTCCGAGAGAGACTGGGAGAAGGTGCTGTGGTCAGATGAGACCAAAATTGAGCTCTTTGGCCTCAACTCAACGTGGAGGAAGAAAAATACAGAATATAACCCTAAGAATACCATCCCCACCGTCATGCATGGTGGTGGAAGTATTATGTTTTGGGGGTGTTTTTCTTCTAAGGGCACAGGCCAACTTCACCACATTGACAGGAAGATGAACGGGGCCATGTATCGCAAAATCCTGGGTCACAACCTCCTTGCCTCCGCCAGGGCACTGAAAATGGGTCGTGGATGGGTCTTTCAGCACTACAACGACCCAAAACATACAGCCAAGGAAACAAAGGAGTGGCTCCATAAGAAGCATATCAAGGTCATGGAATGGCCTAGCCAGTCTCCTGACCTCAATCCCATCGAAAATCTATGGAGAGAGCTGAAGCTTCGCGTTTCCAAATGCATGCCTAAAAACCTTAAGGATATAGAGATGAGTTGCAGAGAGGAGTGGGCCAAAATTACTCCTGACTAAAAAACTATAAGAAACGTCTGACTGCTGTGCTTGCCAACAAGGGTTTTGCCACCAAGTATTAAATGATGTTTTCCTTGGGGATCAAATACTTATTTCCCTCAAAGAAATGAAAATTATTTTTTATTTCTCATTTCATGTAATTTTCTCTGTTTTTTTCTTTTGATATTCTATGTGGCACTGTTAAAATAAAGCTGGCATAAAATTATGAGATGTTTCATTTATTTTTTTAGTATTAAAACTTTAAAAGTCAGTGGGGGGTCAAATACTTATTTCCTCCACTTGTATATACTACAGTCCAGTGAAAAATTTAGTGGTTTGTGGTACAATAGCCGCCATTTAAAGACTACGTTTTTTCTCTGTTATATGTACTACAGTCTAGTGATAAATTATGTAGTGTGCTGTACAGGAGCGTCAGTCTAGGGAAGACGTTTTTTCTCTGTTATATATACTACAGTCCAGTAAACAATTATGTAGTGTGCTGTACAGTAGCGTCAGTCTAGAAAATACGTATTTTCTCTCAATTATATGTACTACAGTCCAGTGAAAAATACAGATATAAAGTAGACCTTTCTAGTGTAAAAAAAAAAAACATGTTGTAAATTTGGTGTATTATTCTCACCCGCAACAGGAATATAGTAACTAGTGTTGAGCGAACATGCACGGCCGAACACCGAGTGTACTCGAGCGCAATGCTCGAGTCTCTTCCCCGCACTGTGATATTGATTTGTATGCTAATGCGTACGAATTGGTATGCTAATGCGTACGAATTGGTATGCTAATGCATACAAATTGGTATGCTAATGCGTACGCATTTGTACGCTAATGCATACGCATTTGTATGCTAATTCGGATTCTGACCTTTTTCTATTAACCAGACACCCTCCACTCTTCCGAGCGGGGGGTGCCTGGTTTAGCCCCATTGACTAACATTATGCTTGGGTGCTCGGCCAAGCACTCGAGCAGCCCCTAGTGCTCGGCCAGAGCACCCAAGCATACAAGCACAGAGGTGCTCGCTCAACAATAATAGTAACATAGTTTATAGTAACATAGTTTATAAGACCAAAAAAAGACATGTCCATCCAGTTCGGCCTGTTATCCTGTTGATCCACAGGAAAGGCCAGTAAAAGATTTCTGCTTAAATCTTTGATAAATCAGGTATACCCAGGCCAATCTGCCTAATCATATTCTTCCCATTTGGTGGCCCAATCTCAGTGTGAAGACTTGGAAGTTTAACTGCAAAGAGAGTGCAGGGGGGTGCAGGGAGAACGTAGTAGACTGCTGAATGACAGAATCTGCTACAATTTATCACCATGTACATAACTGTGCAGTGCACCAATATCCAAGTAGTGGCCCAGTGACAGTCGGGAGGTTGGCAGCAGCAGCAGTGACAGTAGTGGACCTATAAAAGAGTGGAGAGGGTGGCAGCAGTAGCAGTAACAGTAGTGGCCCCATGGCAGAGTGGGGATGGAGGCAGCAGCAGCAATGGCAGGTAGGCAGTGTTCACATGACTTATTTTTCCATTCTTCTGATCCATCAGAAGAACAGAATAATAATATGGGAGAGATCTCTGTACTGACCCCTGATATATTTATACATAGTTATTAGATCTCCCCTCAGTTGTCTTTTTTTCTAAAGTGAATAAGCCTAATTTTGATAATCTTTCTGGGTACTGTAGTCCACCCATTCCAGTTATTACTTTAGTTGCCCTCCTCTGAACCCTCTCCAGCTCTGCTATGTCTGCCTTGTTCACAGGAGCCCAGAACTGTACACAGTACTCCATGTGTGGTCTGACTAGTGATTTGTAAAGTGGCAGGACTATGTTCTCATCACGGGCATCTATGCCTCTTTTGATTCAACCCATTATCTTATTGGCCTTGGCAGCAGTTGTCTGACACTGGTTTCTACAGCTTAGTTTGCTGTTCACTAAAATTCCTAGGTCCTTTTCCATGTCAGTTACCCAATATTTTACCATTTAGTATGTACTGGTGATTTGCATTATTCCTTCCCAATAGCAACTACCTACAATAGCCGCCAGTTAAAGACTACGTTTTTTTTCTCTGTTATATATACTACAGTCCAGTGAACAATTCTGTAGTGTGCTGTACAGTAGCTTCAGTCTACAAAATACATATTTTCTCAGTTATATGTACTAGAGTCCAGTGAAAAATTGAGTGGTTTGCGGTACAATAGCCGCCATTTAAAGACGTTTTTTTCTCAGTTATATATATTACAGTGCAGTGAACAATTCTGTTGTGTGCGGTACAGTTTCCGCAGTCTAGTGGTGACACCAACAATTGACCAAGTTAGTTGAGGTAGCAGGTGAGCCACCCAAAAATTTACCCTGACACAGCATGGTGGTGAACCCAGAGTGACCAAGTTAGACTGAGGTAGCAGGCGAAGCACATAAAATTTTACCGTGACACAGCATGGCGGTGACATCACCAATGCCTTGGTCAGACTGAGATTGCAGTCAAATGGCTGTAGGTGAGGCTCTCAAAAATTTGTTTTGGAGTGTCTGAAGTTGACCCTCCAGAAAATTTTTTTGGAGTGTCTGTAGTTGATGCTCCTAAAAAATTGATTGGAGAGAGGGCCTGTAGGTGGCCCTCCGTAAACATTGTTTGTAAAG
>ONZH01020543.1:0-59954 GCA_900303285.1 Rhinella marina
CGCACCAAGACGGATCCGTCATGACCCCCAATGAAAGTCAATGGGGACGGATCCGTTTGGTGTGACACAATTGTGAACGGAGCCGTCCTCCATTGACTTTCAATGGAGTTCATGACGGATCCGTCACATGCATACATACACACATACAGACATACGTATAAACATACACAGACATATACACATACAAATACACATACATACTTACATGCTTCCGGTAGGTCTCCACAGCACAGGAGGAGCAGGACGGCGCACACATAGGACGATTCCACCAGGCGCCCAGCAGAGGGCGCTGTGGGAAATCGTCCTATGTGCGCGCCGTCCTGCTCCTGTACTGTGCTGTGGAGACCTGCCGGGAGCATGTAAGTATGTATATGTATTTGTATGTGTATATGTCTGTGTGTGTGTATGTACTGTGTGACCGGAGCGTAGTTCCGGCCCCACACATGTCCCTGCGGCAGCACGGATCCGGCGACACCCTTCACCTGCCGGATCCATGCTGCCGCTAATGTGAAAGAGGCCTAACATTGGTAGAGCATATTTGGTTAATTGAGAGTTGGATCTCTTCCCAGAAAGGTGAGATGTTTGGACATGTCCACCAGATATGCAGAAGAGAACCTACAGTCATGGCCAAAAGTTTTGAGAATGATACAAATATTAATTTTTACAAAGTCTACTGCTTCAGTTTTTATAATGGCAATTTGCATATACTCCAGAATGTTATAAAGAGTGATCAGCTTAACAGCAATTACTTGCAAAGTCAATATTTGCCTAGAAAATGAACTTTATCCCCCAAAACACATTTCAACATCATTGCAGCCCTGCCTTAAAAGGACCAGCTAACATCGTTTCAGTGATTGCTCCATTAACACAGGTGTGGGTGTTGATGAGGACAGGGCTGGAGATCAATCTGTCATGATTAAGTAAGAATGACACCACTGGACACTTTAAAAGGAGGCTGGTGCTTGGCATCATTGTTTCTCTTCTGTTAACCATGGTTATCTCTAAGGAAACACGTGCAGTCATCATTGCACTGCACAAAAATGGCCTAACAGGGAAGAGTATCGCAGCTAGAAAGATTGCACCTCAGTCAACAATCTATCACATCATCAAGAACTTCAAGGAGAGTGGTTCCATTGTTGCCAAAAAGGCTCCAGGGCGCCCAAGAAAGACCAGCAAGCGCCAGGACCGTCTCTTAAAAGTGTTTCAGCTGCGGGATCGGGCTACCAGCAGTGCAGAGCTTGCTCAGGAATGGCAGCAGGCAGGTGTGAGTGCATCTGCACGCACTGTGAGGCGGAGACTCTTGGAGCCTGGTCTCAAGGAGGGCAGCAAAGAAGCCACTTCTCTCCAGAAAAAACATCAGGGACAGACTGATATTCTGCAAAAGGTACAGGGAGTGGACTGCTGAGGATTGGGGTAAAGTAATTTTCTCTGATGAATCCCCTTTTCGATTGTTTGGGACATCTGGAAAACAGCTTATTCGGAGAAGACGAGGTGAGCGCTACCACCAGTCTTGTCTCATGCCAACTGTAAAGCATCCTGAAACCATTCATGTGTGGGGTTGCTTCTCAGCCAAGGGAATCAGCTCTCTCACAGTCTTGCCTAAAAACACAGCCATGAATAAAGAATGGTACCAGAATGTCCTCCGAGAGCAACTTCTCCCAACCGTCCAAGAGCAGTTTGGCGATCAACAATGCCTTTTCCAGCATGATGGAGCACCTTGCCATAAAGCAAATGTGATAACTAAATGGCTCAGGGAACAAAACATAGAGATTTTGGGTCCATGGCCTGGAAACTCCCCAGATCTTAATCCCATTGAGAACTTGTGGTCAATCATCAAGAGACGGGTGGACAAACAAAAACCTACAAATTCTGACAAAATGCAAGCATTGATTGTGCAAGAATGGACTGCTATCAGTCAGGATTTGGTCCAGAAGTTGATTGAGAGCATGCCAGGGAGAATTGCAGAGGTCCTGAAGAAGAAGGGTCAACACTGCAAATATTGACTTGCTGCATTAACTCATTCTGTCAATATAAGCTTTTGTTACTCATAATATGATTGCAATTATATTTCTGTATGTGATAAAAACATCTGACAAACACACACATAAAAACCAGAGGGCAGCAGATCATGTGAAAATATAATATTTGTGTCATTCTCAAAACTTTTGACCATGACTGTATATCAGCATGACATCTCCAACATTCAGTGGAAGTTGATGGGTCTAGTTTATGCATAAGTTCAGGTGTACGGTACCACCTGGTTACTATCTTATAAGAATTCTCTTGCATGCGTATACATCTAGATATGCCATGGGAATTAAGAAGAATACATTTAGCTTTGTTCTCGGAAAAAGAAGTACCTAGTTCCTTTTCCCACTGTGTGAGATAGCTGGGTTTTTGTGTAAAGTTAACTTCAAGTATTTTCCTATAGAACAAAGATATAAGGCCTTTGCGTTGCTTTTTGGATTCTAAGATTGGTTCATACCATGAGGAGTTACCAGCTTTTTGAATTTAGTACAGATCATGTGAAAATGTCTGTAATGGAGTAAGGACCATTGCTATATGGCAAGTATCTGCTAGGCTTGACAGAGAGGGAATAGAACCTGATGCTAGTAAGTCTTTTATGGTCATGTTTCCTAATGAAGGCCATATTCCCAGTTCATCTCTATAGTCAAATTGTAATAAGTATGGAAGTAGTCTGGCAGGAGCATAATAAGAAGGAAAGTCTAACAATTGTAGGGTTTTGCAAGCGATTGCCATGTATAAAGAACCCCTTTAAAAAGGGGGTGTATTTTTATTCCAACTTGGAGCTGGTGGGGAGCTTTCCAGAAATTAGCAAGATCAAGAGGAGATAGAAAATGTAGAGCAAGAGATATTCCCGACTTTTGGATATGTAGATTTGTCATTTCACTATGTAAGCGAAGTTGAATAGCTTTGTAATAGGCTGACATATCGGGAGGCCAAAACCGCCTAATTGCTTAGGGAGTTTGAGGGTCTTGTAGGCTAAGCGAGGGCGAGAGTTTTTCCATATAAAAGCGGAAAACAGTTTCCTAACCGATGCTAAGCAGTGTGGTGGTAAATAGATCGGAGTAGTCTGCATGAGGTACAGTAATTTAGGGGCTATAAAGGTTTTTAGTAAGTTCTTATGACCTATCCATGTCATGAAGGGAATATCTGTTTGCCAATTGTTGTTTGATGTTTTTCAACAATGGAGGGTAATTAAGTTGGAATAAAAGGTCTGTCCGATGTGCTATGGTTATACCTAAATAGGACATATGGGATGGGGGCCATAGGAAAGGGTATGATTGAACCAGAGATATCTTGACTTCCTTAGGTAAATTAATCCCCAAAGCTGAGCATTTAGAAAGGTTTATCTTGAAGTTGGATAAGGCTCTGAAGTTGTCAAACAGTTCCAACAGAGCAGGAAAGGCTTGAGTAGGGTTAGTCAACATGTCGTCCGCAAAAGTGGCTACAGTGTGGGTATTATTTCTAACTGAGAGTCCCTTAATGGAAGGATTTTGCCTGATTGCCTGTATCAACGTTTCCAAACAGAGTATAAACAAGGAGGGGGACAGGGGACAGCCCTGCCTTGTTCCGTTTAGTATATTGAAGTCAGGAGAAAGTATTCCGTTTGCCCTGACTTTGGCATAAGGTGAGGAGTATAATGACAGAATAGCAGTAATAAAGCTGCTAGGAAGGCCAAATTTTTGTAGTGTGTTAGCTCCATAAACTTCCAATCTACTCTGTAAAACGCCTTCTCAGCGTCTGTGCTGAGAAGGGTTAACTGAGTTCCTGTGCAATTTGCATATTCAGCCCTAGTTAGCCTGGGTAACCCTAAAGGTACTATCCCTTCCTTCCCTACCCTTAACGAACCCAGTTTTTGGAGAAGGGGGCTAAACGTGAAGCAAGGATCTTAGCCCATATTTTTATGTCTGCATTTAGCAGAGATAAAGTCATTTCCAAGTCTTTGCCGGGCTTCCAAAGCTTGTTTGGCTGGCAATGTGCCCTCTCTTAATGCATTAAAGTATTGTACCATATGGGGACCTAATACAGGGAACATTTTTTTATAATACATAGCTGGGAGGCCATCCGGCCCAGGACTTTTCCCCGAAGGGGTAGAAAATAAGGCAGACTTGATTTCTTTTAATTGAATGGGGGCTATGAGAGAATCTATGTCTGCTACATCCAAAGTAGGGAGGGACAAAGAGTCGAGTAAAGTCTGTATTTGGGAACATCTATCTAAGACGGTGTTTCGAGCTTCTTGAGGCCTCAAGTTATATAAAGAGTGGTAGTATTCTGAGAAAGCAGAAGCTATATCAGAAGTATTTTGTGAGATAGTACCTTGTATTGTTTTAATAGATTTAATATGTGTCTGTTCCAACTTATTTTTAATCAAAGCTGACATAATTTTATTCCCTTTTTCACCATGAGCATATTGAACATTAGTAAATCAACATTGAGTAAATCTTTAAGTGAGTTACGAAGCTTAGTAAGTTCTTCTTGGTCCCTGACCGCTAGTGATTTTTTGTGGGCTTGTTCAAGGGAGGCTATATTTTGTAGAAGGGAGGCCATTTGTTGGGTGTGTTTTTTCTTCATATGAGCACCTAAGGCTATTAGTTCTCCCCTCACCACAGTTTTGTGCGCTTCCCAAATAGAGGAAGGTTGCACTTCAGAGGACATGTTTTCTGTGAAATACCTTTGATTCTTTCCTGAGAGTGACTGCACAGTTGTAGCGGAGTCTATCAATGTGGGGTTAAGTCTCCATGTCCAAGTACTCTTGGGTATGTCTGGAAATTCCAACATAAGGGTGATAGGGGCATGGTCAGAAACGGAGATACAGTGAATATCTGTTTTCACCACCCTAGGGAGACACCTGTTTCCAATCAGAAAATAATCGAGCCTATGATAGGATCTGTGGGCATTAGAGTAAAAGGTGTAATCTCTCTCCTTGGCATTCAGGGTCCTCCAAACATCACAAAGATGGTTATCCTGTAAGAGACAGTGTATACAGGGTCGGACTGGGGTGTCTAGGGCCCACCAGTAAAATTCCCACGGGCCTACTGTAAAGCTCACTCTGGGGGCCCACATGCATATGCTACCTGCCCACACTATCCAGTCTTTTATATGGACATAGGCAATGTACTGCATAGCATCTTAGGCAGCCTATTTATAGGTCAGTCTACTGTGCCATGTGTCACTTGTGCAGGAGGTGGGGGACTAGAGGCCTACCTAGCTCACACCTGTTCCCCTGTGTGCCAGTCCGAGCCTGGGTATATACCTTTGAGTGCCTTATATGAGATAGCAGATTTGCGCGACGAGGCATCAATTATAGGATTTAGGGTGAGATTAAAATCTCCCCCTAATATAATGAGACCTGTGGCAAATAAGGATATAGTGTGGAAAATATTTCTTAACCATTTAACTGTATTTTTATTTGGTGACCT
This sequence comes from Rhinella marina, assembly GCA_900303285.1. Classification (NCBI taxonomy): domain Eukaryota; kingdom Metazoa; phylum Chordata; class Amphibia; order Anura; family Bufonidae; genus Rhinella; species Rhinella marina. The sequence continues at coordinate 5,445 of ONZH01020543.1, forward strand.
TTAAGAAGCAGATATCTCTCCTTGGGATCCACTAATGAAGCAGAGTGTGAGAAGGGAACATTTTTATGAAGCCCAGCACTGATGCCCCTAGATGCTGACCTGTCAGCACCTGCATGAAACCAGATACTATAACCCGAGCGAGCGAGGTTGGGTATTTTCCCTTGTTTAAAATGTGTTTCCTGCAGCATTATGATGTCAGAACTGAGCTTCCTCAACAATTGAAATATATGACTACATTTAACCGGCGAATTACATCCCTTGACATTAAAAGACGTGAAAGTAATCTGTAGGTTATCCATTACAAAACATACATGCATGAGAGACACCTCCTGTGACCTGGCATAACATTAGAACAATTAACAAAAAAAAATAATAAAGAAAAAATTAAGGCATGATATAAGGTGCCAACTAGAGATGAGCGAACGTGCTCGTTACGAGCACTGTATCGCTCGTCTCCCGTGCGAACAAATGCCCGCAGGCATTGCGGATCCGTCCTCAGCTGCATGTAAGTCAATGAGGACGGATCGTTTGGTATGACACTCATACCAAACGGTTCCGTCCCCACTGACTTTCAGTCGGGTGAGGAGGACGGAACCGTTTGGTATGACACTCGTCCTCATTGACTTACATGCAGCTGAGGACAGATCCGCAATGCCTGCGGGCATTTCACACGGGAGCCGAGTGCTACAGTGCTCGTAACGAGCACTGCTCGCTCATCTCTAGTGCCAACATATTGTATTCTGAAACTATGGCTCCTAATGGAGCAATGTAGGAAGCAGGGATGAAATATCATGAATAGCCTGATCGGACAGACTCCCAATCTGAAGCCTATTCGACTAAGGTAGAGTAAGAAGGTATTTACCCACTTTGAGACGGGCTGGATGAGGATAAGAAATTCTGAGAGATGAAATGGGGAGAAAGAAGAAAGGAAGTAGAAAGTAATAGGATATTAAGAAGTAAGGTCTGAAGAGAGGAGAAAGGAGAGAGAGAAATGTAATATTCAAACCTTCATTACAACAGATAAATGTTACCCCTGATGAATCAGATAACGTCTATGAAGGTTCTGGAGAGCGGCAGCCATGAAGGGATTTCCACTGGCGCCACATGTAGAATGTCCCATAGAGGTGGTAAATCGTCAGGGTTTCTTACTGTGATCCGCTTGTTGCCATGGGCAATAAGCAATCCAAATGGAAATAGCCACCAGTTAGGAATCTTTGCTGCCCTTAGTTTGTCCGTGAGTTGCTTCACGATTCTTCTTTTCTGCAACGTGGAGGGAGCAATAGCTTGAAATATTTGTATCAGAGCACCCTCAAATGAGACACCTCTAACGCTAAAACTCTTTCACCAATATGGCGGATGTCTGCCTTTATATCAGCTATATCCATAGCAATTGGGGCTAGCGCCTTCTTTAAAGCCATTTGCAGAAAGTCTCTAGTGATCATAGAGGACTCACCAGGCTCCTCTTGCTCCATGTTATTACTTTGCAAAGTATCGCAAAGTCTTGTGTAATAATTACATAAATTCATTTTTACTGTAAAAAAAACATTTTCCGAACTTGGGTTCGGTTCCAAGTATTATGCAAAGTTTTGTGAGACTTCACAAAGTAATAACTTCAGCTCATCGGAGCCAATACATTCCAATACTCCGGCTCCGTACAGTATTAAAATGAAGTATTATGCGACTATTTGCTCATCCCTAGATATCACCTAAGTATTTCCATCATGTTTCTCCCATACATGACATGCCATGAGAGTGTCATCTTTCCTTTGTATATCTCCCAAATGATCCTCTATCTGCCCCAAATTTTTAAAGATAGATAGGTCGATACTGTTGAATTACTGCAGTGGAACACAGGAGCCAATAGCTCACTGACCAGCCATTGACTTTCAGCTTCTGCAAGGTGGAATTCTGGCAAGATGGAACATCACAGATTAAGCAATGTAATGGCAGTTCAGGAGGGTGTTCCTTGCCACATAAGAATGGCTGAAATGAGAGGACATTCTCCTGGACATGGACAGCACCTTCTGTAAGCCAATGTACTTTTTCAAAAAGAGTCATACAGGTAAATCTCATGCACCATGCTGGGAGCATGTGTTAATTCCCTAAATGCAGGGTGGCCACAATGTTTCAGCCATTGTCTCTGACCATTGCCCAGTTGGAGTTGGTGGGGAGACAGCCATGGATGTTTGCTTCTTGATGTGCTTTAGCAAGACTTTGTGGCTACTCTCGATCAGGCCAATCAGCTCTAATACAGCATGGCAATGATTCACTTTAGAAATGTGACAGGAGGAAGGGGGAGTGGGAGTGATGCTCTGTAGGGTGGCAGGGTTGTCAACTGTCCAGAAATTTCTGCTGGACAGTCCATAAAAATAAGTGACTATTTTTCTGTGTCCGTGAAAAAAATAGACGTGTCCGTGATTTTTTTGAGGCTGGTGGTACTTGACTAGATTAATTTGGTGGTAATTTTCATCATTTTACAGTTCACAGTAAATACTGGTAATGAGTTCATACCAGTATATTGAGCTGTAGACCTGTATTACTTATAATCTTTATCAATCATTATGGTTTTCCAATTTGTCCGTAAAAAATGTTGGTTGTCTGTAATTTTGGGATAAGTTGTCCAGAAAAAAGAAAAATTCTGTTTGGCGCCCTTGGGAGGCAGATAAGCACCTGGTGTGGGAACTGTCAGTAGGACCTGGGCTTCTTACTATGGTGCTGCCTCGCCAAAAAAACATTGATCCAGTGGGCTGTAAAAGATGTACTGTCCCTGCCTGTAACAGTTGCTTCAGGTGTGCATTGTGGTGTGCACTTTGCTGCACAGTGAGAATTGCAAGGAGCAGCCCACGTTCTCTAACATGTGAGAGTAAAAGGCAAGTGTGGCTTTTTGGGAGAAATAATGGCGGCTAGGTATCTTCTAGTAACGCTGAGTGCATTCCATTAGCTCTCTAAAGTTAACAGAATCCACTAAGTCGTAAGGCAGAGACTGTACCACCAGTAACTTGGCCAGGGGATTGCTGGGCACCTACAGTTGTTTATTGGCCCCACATTACGTTACTGATGACTGACGATAGAGCTGAGGAAGAGGAGGAGTAGTCTGGGCATGAGAAGCAGTAAGTGATGATGATGATCATAAGGACACTATACTGCATGTGTATGTGGCCTGGCTGCTGCAAATGAGACTGGGAGAAGGAGGACACCCTTGTTGCGCTAGCTGGCAGCTACTTCTGCATTCCCACTGGTGATGCTCCTTCATGTGGTTCAGTAGAGTTGTGGCGCCTAGATTTGTTTGTTTACCTATAACTTATTTTAGTCATGCAGATCTTGCACACAGCAATGCTTTTGTCTTCTGGCACCAAGAAAAAAAACTACCAGATGGGAAATACACACATAGAGCTATCAGTAACCAAGCGTGTGCCAGATTTTGAGCCTGCACCCACAGTATCAGTGGCATCACCAGTTCTTGAGCTGACCTTAATAGAAGGAGATCTGGCTCTGGCAATTTTTTAAGGTTCTGGACATATGTTATGGTCTTTGCTCTTTATTCTTCTGCTATCACGACCCTCTTCCACTGATATTACCTTCTCCTCAGCATTCTGACCTGGATCCCAGGTCCTGCCCAACACACAATCATTGTCATACTCCTCATTCTCCCCGACACCTTTATCAGACTGTGATAGCCATCTTGGGCTCCTTGGCCCTCTCCAGATTTTCTGCTCTGTATTTTCCAGGAGTGCCACTCTCACTGTGACAGCCCCTACTACTACCACCATGGCTACAGGTGCCAACACTACCACCAGCACCAACACAGCTATGCATGGGGTCCTCTGCCTCCCCCTGAACCTCCTCCTCATGGCAGTCCAAACACTGACAGTTCTCACATAATAATAACAGGGAGAGTTTATTTAGTATGTTTTGTAGTGTTTTGGGGTTTTCTTGCCTCTTCATAGGAAAAAAGAAGGTTCCCCACTAAGAGTGAGCAGTGAAAAACAGAGAGGATGCAACTAAAAGGCTTATCAGTAGAGATGAGCGAGCACTAAAATGCTCGGGAGCTCGTTATTCGATACAAACTTTTCCCGATGCTTGGGTGCTCGTTTCGAGTAACGAACCCTATTGAGGTCAATGGGAGACTCGGGCATTTATTGCAGGGGACCAAGGCTCTGCCTAGGGAAGGCTGGGTGAAAACCTGGAAACCTCAGAAAATGATGGAAACACCACAGAATTGGACAGGAAACAGCAGGGGCAGCATGCATGGATGCCTCTGAGGCTGCCGAATCCCTCCATTACCCCAAATTCTCCTGCAACAGCCTGGTGGTTACCCTCATGGCAATTGTGCTCACCCAGACCAAGAAAGGCGAGGCACATGCCCATCACATGTTAGGGAAGCACCCAACTAGGTGCAACGAAGGTCCATCACCCATGCCCATGCTGGCACTGCTCTACTATCCCCAGCCACACGATGCAGGCATAAGCCTGACACAGCATGGCGGTGACACCAACAAGTGACCAAGTTAGATGAGGTAGCAAGTGAGCCACCCAAAACTTTAGCCTGACGCAGCATGGCGGTGACAACAGAGTGACCGAGTTAGACTGAGGTAGCAGGAGGTGAAGCACGGATGGTAATTCGAAGGAGGAGGGGTTGGAGGAAGAGGCATAGTAAGTCTGAGAAACCGTGACCGAGGTAGGCCCCGCAATCCTCCAAGTGGGCAGTACATGAGCGGCCCCAGGGTCAGACTCGGTCAGAGTGACCGAGCTACACGACGGTAGCAGGTAGAGCACATAAAAAATTTAGCGTCGCCCTGTATGGCTGTGACTACACATTGACCGAGCTACACGACGGTAGCAGGTAGAGCACAGGAAAAATTTAGCGTGGCCCTGTATGGCTATGACTACACATTGACCGAGCTACACGACAGTAGCAGGTAGAGCACAGGAAAAATTTAGCGTGGCCCTGTATGGCTGTGGCTGTCAATTTAGGTACGGTTGTCAACTATGAAATTGATCAAGTGGGGCATGTGTTGTATGTATTCTTCTCAGTTTAATACCGTATACGTCACCTATCCGGAAAAATAGTTTGGAGAGATAGAAAGAGAGGAAAAAGACGTATTTTTAAAAGTGACGTTTAGTATAGATCAGTTAAAGAGAAAGAAAGGATTTTATGAAATGGATTTGTATCACTGAGAGCAAAAAAACGTATTTTTTTTACGTGACGTGCAGTATAGATCAATTACACAGAAACAACGGATTGTGGTCTGTGCAGACTGAGGTGCTGGACTGTAACTCACAGAATTGTTCCACTGAGCTGTATGAAATGGATTTGTATCACTGAGAGCAAATGAACGTATTTTCTAATGTGACGTGTAGTATCGCTCACTTGGAGAGAAAAAGTGGAATGTGCAGACTTGGGCTGCTATAGTGCAAACCACTATGGTGGTGACAACAGATTGAGCGAGTGACACTGCGGGAGCAGGCGAACCACATAAACATTTTCCTTGGCCCTGTATGGCGGCGGTGACAACAGAATGACTGAGTTAGTATGCGGTAGCTGGTGAAGCACCCAAAAATTTAGCCTGACACAGCATGGTGGTTACACCACCAATGACTTTGTCCGACTGAGAATGCAGTGAAATGGCTTTTATTGAGCCTCCAAAATTTTTTTCTTTTCGGAGCACATAAAGTCGACCCTCAGCAAAAATTTTTTTTTTTTAAATGTCGGTATTTGCGCCTCCTGAAAAATTGTTTTGGACTGTCTGTTTGACGCTCCTGAAACATTGTTTTACAGTGTCTGTAGTTGACACTGCGGAAATTTTTTTTGGAGAGAGGGCCTGTAGGTGGCCCTCCGGAAAAATTGTTTGGAGGAGGAGTTGACAGGCGTGTACGCTTATCGGTGATGATGCCACCAGCTGCACTGAATACCCGCTCTGACAACACGCTAGCGGCAGAGCAGGCCAGCACCTCCAAGGCGTACAGCGCCAGTTCAGGCCACGTGTCCAGCTTTGAAACCCAGTAGTTGTATGGAGCAGAGTGATCGGTCCGGACATTGGTATGGTCAGCTAGGTATTCCCTCACCATCTTTCTGTAAAGCTCACCCCTACTCTGCCGAGACTGGGGACAGGTGACAGTGTCTTGCTGGGGTGACATAAAACTGGCAAAGGCCTTGGAGAGCATCCCCCTGCCAGTGCTGAACAAGCTGCCTGCTCGCCTCCTCTCCCCCGCTACTTGGCCCACAGAACCATGCCCTCTGCCACTAGTGGTGTCAGATGGGAAGGATTGTTTCAGCTTGTGCACCAGGGCCTATTGATATTGATTCACCATCATACTCCTTTCCTCTACAGGGATGAGAGTGGAAAGGTTCTGCTTGTACTGTGGGTCCAGGAGAGTGAACACCCAGTAATCGGTGTTTGAGAAAATTCTTCTAACGCGAGGGTCACGGGATAGGCAGCCTAACATGAAGTCTGCCATGTGCGCCAGAGTCCCAACACGCAAGCATTCCCTCTCCTCACTGGCCTAACTCTCCATTTCCTCCTCCTCCTCCAAGTCCTCCTCTTCAGCCCATACACGCTCAACAGTTAATAAGGACTGAGCACTGGTACCCTCTTCTGTCTCGCCGACATTCTCCTCCTCTTCCTCCTCATCCTCATCCCCCTCCTCCGATACGCGCTGAGAAACAGACCGGAGGGTGCTCTGGCTATCAAGCGACGTATCTTCCTCCACCGTCTCTTGTAACAAGCGCAAAGCTTCCGACTTCATGCTGAGCAGTGAATTTTTCAACAGGCAAAGCAGCGGTATGGTGAGGCTGATAATGGCGGCATCACCGCTGACCATCTGTGTTGACTCCTCAAAGTTGCTCAACACCTGGTAGATATCAGACATCCACGTCCACTCCTCATTGTAGACTTGAGGAAGCTGACTGACCTGACTACCAGTTCTGGTGGAAGTTGACATCTGGCAGTCTACAATCACTCTGCGCTGCTGGTAAACTCTGGATAACATGTTTAATGTCAAATTCCATCTTGTGGGCACGTCGCACAAAAGTCGGTGAGCGGGCAGTTGTAGGCGGCGCTGCGCTGCCCTGAGAGTGGCAGCATCTGTGGTCGACTTGCGGAAATGCGCACAGATGCGGCGCACCTTGGTGAGCAAATCAGACAGATTGGGGTATGTCTTGAGGAACCGCTGAACTATGAGATTGAACACGTGGGCCAGGCATGGCACATGTGTGAGTCTGCCACCAGGTTACGCCCGTTGTCACACACAACCATGCCTGGCTTGAGGTTCAGCGGTGCCAGCCACAGATCGGTCTGCGCCGTGATGCCCTGTAATAGTTCTTGGGCGGTGTGCCTTTTGTCACCTAAGCTCAGCAGTTTGAGCACCGCCTGCTGGCGCTTAGCCACAGCACTGCTGCTGCGCCTAGAGCTACCGACTGAAGGCACCGTGCCCATGGATGGTAATTCAGAGGAGGAGGTGGAGGAGGGGTAGGAGGAGGAGGCATAGTACGTCTGAGAGACCGTGACCGAGGTAGGCCCCGCAATCCTCGGTGTAGGCAGTACATGAGCGGCCCCAGGGTCAGACTCGGTCCCAGCCTCCACCAAGTTAACCCAATGTGCCGTCAGTGATATATAGTGTCCCTGCCCGGCAGCACTTGTCCACGTGTCCGTGGTTAGGTGGACCTTCTCAGAAACAGCGTTGGTCAGGGCACGGATGATGTTCTGTGACACGTGCTGGTGTAGGGCTGGGACGGCACATCGGGAAAAATAGTGGCGGCTGGGGACCGAATACCGAGGTGCAGCCACCGCCATGAGGTTGCGAAAGGCCTCGGTCTCTACCAGCCTATAGGGCAGCATCTCCAGGCTCAGCAATTTGGAGATGTAGACGTTGAGGGCTTGGGCATGTGGGTGGGTGGAACTGTATTTCCTCTTGCGCTCCAGCGTCTGCTGTAAAGACAGCTGAACGCTGCGCTGGGACACATTGGTGGACGCTGTGGAGGATCGTGGAGGCGAAAGTGTGATTTTCCAGCGGGAGGCGCTCGTGCCGGGGTCCTGGGCAGGGGGTTGACTAGCAGAGGCAGCGAGTGACACAGGGGAAGGAGCAGTGGTGGGACCCGCAGGAGGTGAACGGCCTTGGTTCCATTGAGTGGGGTGTTTAGCACTCATATGCCTGCGCATGCTGGTGGTGGTTAGGCTAGTAGTGGTGGCACCCCTGCTGATTCTGGTGTGGCACAGGTTGCACACCACAGTCCGTCGGTCATCCTCAATTTCTTTAACCACTTCCAGTCAGCCCATTGACTATAAACATCCTGGTAGTGGATCTCTACCTCTGAATGGACGTTTTAAAACGTCCTTGAACTTTGCCCCCTGTGTGCAGCACCTGTACATAGAAGCTCCATGACTCAGCTGCCTCCTGACAGCCAAGAACATGGAGCTTTAACCTGAGACCTTTTTTCCTGGCCTCCAGGCTTTTGATCACTCTGACAAGCTGTTAAAGCCATCACAAATGCTTGTACTATCTCCCTCTCATTACTGCCGGTCACAGAGCAGTTTACAACCACATATGGGGTGTTTCTGCAAACTTCAGAATCAGGAAAATAAATATTCAGGTTTGATTTGCGGTTTACCCTTGCTATCTTATAGGAAAAATGAATGAAAAATTGAAAATCTGCAAAAAAATATATTTATTTTTAAATTTCATCTTCCTTCTGTTTTAATTCTTGTGGGAAATCTAAAGGGTTAACAAACTTTGTAAAAATCAGTTTGGATTACATTGGGGGCTGTAGTTTCTAAAATATGTTAATTTATGGGAGGTTTCTGTTATTTAAGCCCCTCAAAGTCACTTTAGAACTGCAAAGGTCCTTTAAAATTAACTATTGGAAATTTTGAAATGAAAATCTTAAAAATTACATCTAAAATTCGAAGCCTTCTAACATCCTCAAAAAATAAAATTACATTTCCAAAATTATGCCAACAAAGTGGACATATGGTGAATGTTCATTAATAACAATTTTATTAGATATCCCTATGCAACTTAAAAGCAGAGAAATTAATATTTAAAAAATTGTGATTTTTTTCAAAATTTTCAGTAAATTTTGGATTTTTTATAAGTAAAGGTAAAATATATTGACTCAAATTTACCATTAACACAAAGTACAATGTGTCACAAGAAAACAATCTATGAATGGCTTGGATAAGTAAAAGCGTTCCAAAGTTTTTACCACATGAAGTGACACATGTCAGATTTGCAAAATTAGGCCTGGTCAGGAAGGGGGTAAATGGCCCGGATGGGAAGTGGTTAAAGAACCTCCAGACTTGCGAACATCTAGGCCTCACCACGGGAGCTTCACTACGTGAAACAGTTGCTGCTGATGCACCAGCTCTGGCCCTGCTTCTCCCTCTGGCCACACCACTGCCTCTTCCAACCTGTTCTGGTGCAGCACTCGCCTCCACCTCAGAAGCACTGTCTTCACTCGGCTTATCAACCCAGCTTGGGTCAGTCATCCTCCGATTCCTCAGTCTGCTCCCCTCTCGGACTTCTTGCCCTGACAACAACTTCACCACTGTCTGACAACCATGTCTCCTCATCGTCCGACACCTCTTTACACACTTCTTCCACTAAGTCAACAATGTCATCACCCACAGACTGCAACAGTTGGAAAACTTGGGCATCGGGAAAGAGGTCAGCAGCAACCTGAGAAGTGGTTTGTGATTCTGGGAAGGGTCCAGAAAACAGTTCCTCAGAGTATGCCGGATCGCATTCCAAATTTTCCTGGGAGGGGGCAGACTGGGGGGAAGGAGGTTGAGGTGGAGGAGCCAGAGGAGTGCTCCCTTGGGTAACGTGGGTGGACTGCGTGGAAGACTGACTGGTGGACAAATTACTTGAAGCATTGTCCGCAATCCACGACATCACCTGTTCGCACTGTTGTGGTTTCAACCGCGCTCTACCACGTGTCCCTGTAAGTTGAGACATGAAGCTAGGGAGTGTAGCTCTGCGCCATTCCCCTGCTCCCTCATCAGCAGGTACTGTCTCGCCCTGCCCAGGACCATGGCCTCTGCCCCCTGCAGTAATTGAATGCCCACACCCTCGTCCTCGACCCTTAGCCCTGGGGTTCAACATTTTCTGTATATAAATGTATTATATATACAAAAAAAAAAAAATGGGCCTGCTATACTGAAACCCAGAAATTTGTTCAATCTGAACAAGTTAATATATAGGTGGATAAGTTAGAGCAAAATTATGTATTTTATTATGTACCGTGCAGTATGGAGCAATTACACTAAAACTATTAGATTAGGCAGACTTGGTCTGCTTAAGTGCAACCCAGACAAATGTCGCACAGAGATTTTTCTAATGTAGCTGTATCAGTGAGAGCAAAAGAACTGTGACACACAGAATGGTTCCACACAGCTGTATGAAATGGATTTGTATCACTGAGAGCAAACAAAAGGATTTTGTACTGTGACTTCCACTATCTATCAGTTAGACAGAAAAAAATCGTCTGCAGACTGTGCCTATTTCAATGAAACACAAAAAAATTGTCCCACTTAGCTGTTTGAAATGGATGTGTGTCACTGAGAGACAAAAAATAAACTTTTTCCAGTCTCCCTGCAAAATGCTGCAAATATGGCTGCACTACTAGTGCCAGCAAGCCCAGCCACAAGCAGATTAAAAAAAAAGGGTCTTGTAGCCCTAACAAGGGCTGTTGGGGTTCTTTTAGAATCACTCCTGCCTAACACAAATCTAGTAGAACACCCTAACACTCTCCCTGTATCACACTGCAGATCTGTCCCTAACGGCATCCAGGCAGCGACTGAGCCGAGCACCGCGGGCTGTCACTAGTATATTCCAGGGTCACCTGATCAGGCCAGCCAACCCCTGCTATTGACATGTAAGGGCCCCACGTGATGCTGGGTGTACCGCAGAGTCTCCTGGCTTGTGATTGGCTGAGTTTATAGCCGCCAAAAATTCAAAAGTCAGGAGATGCCATTTCCTCGAGCATGGCGAGATACTCGTTCGAGTAGCGAGCATTTACGAGTACCCTAATACTTGAACGAGTATCAAGCTCGGACGAGTATGCTTGCTCATCTCTACTTATCAAGGTTTGCAGAGGAGACCAGAGGGAATGCTGTGACTCCTGGCTCCAAGGCACAATGTCAGACTCACTCACTCATCACACATGAGAATCTTTGGTACATGAACAGTAGACTGTATTGCAGATGATAGATTTAGATACAGAGGCACAGCAGACAGTATCTGACATAATACGTTCAGATACACACCACACCAAACCATAATATACAAGATACAGGAAGCACTGAATGCAAACAGAGAGTCTGATAACCAGGCAGGGTGAAAGAAAGCACAGACATGAAAAACAGGTATTGAGGGGTCTTAGGAGCAAATAAAAATAATGTTGATTTTGGAAGAGGACAACCTCTTTAACAAAAGTATATTTTTACTCTGCACAAAAATGGAGCTACAGTACATCCAGCTGTTATCTCTACACAGTTCGAATTCCTTCCAGATGTCCAAGCATGAGTTAAAAAATTAGTTGGAAACAATGGTCCTCAGATTACTATTTCTCTTGATACAGTCTGTAGTACTGGGATCTCTGGCTAGCAACCATAATCGAACAGATAGTATATGTAGTGGCTCACAGAGTGAAATAACAAGATTAAGAGGTGCTCTGTCTGCGATTCACCCCTAATCGTAAGGTTACAAGAAAGTTATATAGATATTTGACAGGCACACTCACATATGGGATGCATGTAGAAAATGTTAAAATATGAGCATTTATTAACAAAAATTAAAGTTTGTGATAGTGTCAGCGCTGACAATCGAAAATTAAACAATAATAATATTAAAAACCAAAAAGAAATAATTATATAAATCAACAGTAAATATCTATATATGTATATCGACAACAGTAGAGGTGTAAGGGTATTCGCTCAATTTATACAGTATACATATATATAACTCTGTAGAATATCAAAGAGTTAATTCCAATGAATTATAGTGGTTCTCCTTTAGTATGTATATAAGTCTGGTAGTTACTCTAAGTCCAGAATTCGCTTAAAGGGGTTCTGTAGTGATTTAAAACTGATGATCTATCCTCTGGATAGATCATCAGCCTCTGAACGGCGGTGGTCCGACACCCGGGACCCCCGCCGATCAGCTGTTTGAGAAGGCATCGGCGCTGCAGGAGCGCCGCAGCCTTCTCTGTGTTTACCGCAGGCCAGTGACGTCACGACTAGTATCACTGGCCTGGGTGGGGCTAAGCTCTGTTCACTTGAATGGAGCTTAGCCCCGCCCAGCTTAGATGCCTTTTCACGGCGTCCCACATGGTCGCTTGCCGCTTCTATGAATGTAGGACCGCATGGGACCGCAGAGGAATAATTTAAATAATGAAGAAATAAAAGCGATAAAAGATCTACAACTACAGGAAAATATAACCATTCGTCCAGCAGACAAAGGGGGAGCCATTGTTATCTTAAACACGAATGATTATAACGAGGAATGCCTCAGACAATTATCAGACACATCTACTTATAATAAACTAAAAAAGGATCCCACAGAGGAATTTAATAAAGAATTAATTGAACACTGTAATGCTGGCTACAAAAAAGGTATACTTTTAGAAAGAGAGTATAAATACATAACTTCAACACCGAAGAGAACACCTGTCTTTTACTGCTTACCTAAGATTCACAAAAACCCATTTAAACCACCAGGTAGACCAATTATATCAGGAATAGGCTCCATTTCCTCAAATTTGTCACAGTATTACAACCCATAGTGAAGAATATTCCATCATACATTAAAGATTCCACGGATATTATAACAACACTCGAGTCACTATCATTTGAACAACATTGGTACATAGGGACTATGGACTTTAACTCCCTCTACACTATAATTGATCATGATCAAGGGACACATGCAGTTAAAGAACACCTGAGAAAAAATGGGACATTATGTGACGAGCAGATTGATTTTATTTCGGAAGACATCAAATATATTTTAACATACAATTATTTTTGGTTGGGTCAGATCTTCATTTACAGCAGAGAGGGACCGCCATGGGTACCAGATTCTCCCCCAGCTATGCGAATATTTTTATGGCCCAATGGGAAGAAAATTGTATTGGACCTAGGCTGGGGGGGAGTCTGGTCCTATGGTGGCGTTATATTGACGATATTATTTTTATCTGGCGAGATTCCAAGCAGAATCTAGACCTTTTTTAAATGATATTAATAATAATAATAATAATCTTAACCTATCTTTTAAAACTAATGTCAGCCAGAAGCAAGTTGAATTTTTAGACTTAAATATAAATATTGAGGAAGGAAGATTAGTTTGTAATACTTTCCAGAAACAAGTATCAAAAAACATCTATATCCTCTTCTCGAGCTGCCATTTACCACAATGGCTGATTAATATCCCTACTAGCCAATTTCGGAGACTTAAAAGAAATTGTACATATAATGAGAGATTTGAACAAGAAGCTAAGATATTAAAAGAACAATTCCTAACAAAGAAATATCCGGCCAACGTCATCACTAGTTCCCTAGAAAAAGTGAGGCTAATGGATAGAGCCGCGTTTTTTAAACCAGGAATAGAAACCACAAAGGAAGAAGAACATATAAGACTGATTCTTCCATACAACTGACAATACAAAATGGTAGAAAGAATTATAAACAAAAACTGGCATTTCCTAAAGAAAGACAAAGTGATTGGACCACTATTATCAGAGAGACCTAACATAACTTATACCAGAGCACCCAACTTGGGCCTAAAAGTAGCACCATTTATTAGGCCTAAAAGGAAGAAAATCATGCAGAAGGATTCAAATTGGCTAAAATTAAGCGGATTTTATAGATGTGGACATTGCAGTAACTGTAGAATTACCAGCTTCCCTAAAAAGACTCTAGAGATAAAATCCACGACTAATTCATACATACATAAGATCAAAGACTGCCTCACGTGCAATTCTACAGATATCATATATGTATTGCAATGCCCGTGTAGAATGCAATACATAGGAAGGACCAAACGCCCCCTAAAGAAAAGACTTGCAGAGCACATAACCAATATTAGAAACGGATATGAACAACATTCTGTATCCAAACATTTCAAAGAGAAACATCAAAAAAATCCATCATTACTCACCTTCGCAGCAATTGAAAGTCTCAAAGCACTGGAGAGTTGGAAACCACATTATTAAAGGGACACTATCGCGAAGAAAAATTTTTTGATATGTTTTACAACATAACAAAAGCAGGTTTTAACATAATGTATTTTTCAAATTGTGTAAATGTTTTTTTTTTTTTTTAATTCAGTTTTCTTGCCTTACATGGGGGCTGCCATGTTGGAAGTAAAGTGTGACAGTCTGGGTTTACAACACAATGGCACCTCACTTACGGCAGGCATGTACATAGGTTTCCTCAGTCGCTGCCGACCCTATAGAGAATGAATGGAAGACGTGAGCCCGCCCCTGTGATGACACCAGTAACACACAGCCAGGTCCTCTCTCCTTGCTGCTGGGGGAAGCCCACTGTGCCTGCTCCTCACTCCTGCAGCAGCATCCTTGTCTTTATTAGGCTGCCTGTTCTAAATTCTATGGCAGCTCACCCCAGCAGTGGAGACAATTTTTGCTGAGTGTACTGCTGGGGTGAGCGGCCCAGGACTCAGAAACAGAGTAGATGGAGGTTCTTGGGGCTGTAGGACCTTAGTGATGTAATCAGCCATGTGACCAGTGGGGGAGGAGCCTGAGGAGCAGAGATCTGTGTTTTTGTAACGAAGCCATTGTCTCATCTTATCTTGCTGAAGCAGTGATGTCACCGCTGAAGGTGTGAATTGGTGATGTCATTGGTACCACCCACTTTTTTGCAGCATGCCTACTTACAGGTTGCTCAAAGCCTCATTTGGCCAGCAGAGCTCCCCCTGGTGACCAAAGATGGTAAATATGGTAAAATCTAATATTTATAATATTTCACACATTGGAATTTTTATTTATTTATTTATTTATTTATTTATTATTTCTTACAAATATATAATAGATTTTTTTAGCATAAATAAAATATAGAACAGGTTTTTGTGATAGATTCCCTTTAATATGTCAAGACTAGAATCCAGACGTATATTTGACTTCGACTCCATGATACCAAATGGTCTAAATGCAGAAGTGGAAATATTCGGTTTCCTGTGAATTCCACTGAATTGGGCTGGGTGCCCTTCTTGGACGGGACATCGAAGGCAGGCTGTTATTTTACCAGCACCTCGATGTCTCCTCCTCGGTAGGCCCCCAGCTCCATTACTTCCTGAAGTTTACCTATAAGAAAACATATATTACACAACAAAATACACAAGAAACAAGCAACAACTCTTAAACTAAAAAATCATGAGATTATAAAAAACAGAATTAGTTCATAGTAATATAAATAAAAATAAAGCTCAAAGATAGTATAAGGTGGACCATTGGAAACAATAGAATATTCCCAGATACACATAAAAAGAATGGTATCTATTCCTAATTATGAGAGATGAGTTACGGATGAATATTAATTAATATATATCTATACATTACTATGAGTCATTTGATAACTATCTCTATTTTTATAGTAATTTTTATTTATTTTTATTATTATTATTTTTAATACTTTTTAATATTTTATTATCTTATTATGTGTTTATTCCATCTTTGACTGTACTATGGACTTCTGTTTTAAACGACCCTTATTGATTTAGATATTTCTATGGATCTTAATCATTTGATTGAATTAATATATATATGTATTTATTTATTTCCTCTCAAACCAGAAGGAAAGGGTTAATACCATTTCAATCTTGTAATGAGCTGCCACTCATTAAGTCCAACCCATATGGGACAGGATCTATATAAAGACTGCCCCAACTATGAGTTGCCCACCACTGAAGAAGGGGAGGAAACCCTGAAACGCGTTTGGCGTATAATAGTGGCAGCTCCAACTCAACTATATATTATTTATTTGGACTTTGATACCAATATACCACAACTGAACTACTGAACTATGTGGTAATTTACATATGCTTATATGAATTACCCATCCTTCCCCGGATTAAATTTGGATATTTGATATCAAAGTATATTGAGGTAGACATTGAAACCTTCTGACTTCCACCCGTATATTGAAATAACGAAGAGGCTACAACTATTCTACCTACAGCACTGCATTCATAGAAGCGGCAAGCGACCACGTGGGACGCTGTGAAAAGGCGCGCAGGACCGCCGCGCGCCCAGCCTACAGCTTCACAGCATGGCCGATAGTGGATGAACGGGGGAGAAATCGCTGGAGGGTAACGTACAAAAAACGAACGTACAAAAAGTGAACGAACATTGTATATACTACACGCAGTAACGTGTATTATTGAATCCTACCAAGTATCTAACTACTTAACTCTTCAACTGTATGAATAAGGATCTAATATACATTGACCAAATTCTGGACATAGAGTAACTACCAGACTTATATACATACTAAAGGAGAACCACTATAATTCATTGGAATTAACTCTTTGATATTCTACAGAGTTATATATATGTATACTGTATAAATTGAGCGAATACCCTTACACCTCTACTGTTGTCGATATACATATATAGATATTTACTGTTGATTTATATAATTATTTCTTTTTGGTTTTTAATATTATTTTTTAATTTTCGATTGTCAGTGCTGACATATCACAATTTTTAATTTTTGTTAATAAATGCTCATATTTTAACATTTTCTACATGCATCCCATATGTGAGTGTCCCTGTCAAATATCTATATAACTTTCTAGCAACCATAATCTGTCACAATGTCCACAATTCGCACAGTGGTGTGTGGTTCCAATAATACAATTGGCTAAATTGTACCTGAAGTGTTCATGGTATCTGAACTTGTTATCCATTCACTGCAGCAGGGCCTGAGAATGCTGTGCGCTCATCACCTTGCTGACTAAAATTTTGTAGCCCTTGAATCCATGAATATGGTGTGCATAAGGTTTCTTAACTTGTTTCACTGATGTAGCAGCATTATCTGTAATGCTCTCCACTAGAGATGAGCGAGCACTAAAATGCTCAGGTGCTCGTTATTCGAGTCAAACTTTTCCTGATGCTCGGGTGCTCGTTTCGAATAACGAACCCCATTGAAGTCAATGGGAGACTCGAGCATTTTTGCGGGGGACCAAGGCTCTGCCTAGGGAAGGCTGGGTGAAAACCTGGAAACCTCAGAAAATGATGGAAACACCACGGAAATGGACAGGAAACAGCAGGGGCAGCATGCATGGATGCCTCTGAGGCTGCCTAATCCCACCATTACCCCAAATTCTCAGGCAACAGCCTGGTGGTTACCCTCATGGCAATTGTGCTCACCCAGACCAAGAAAGGCGAGGCAAATACCCATCACATGTTAGGGAAGCACCCAACTAGGTGCAACGAAGGTTCATCACCGCCTGCAGGTGACACCACTGCTCATGCTGGCACTGCAGCTGAAATCAAGTTTAGTATCTGTTCTTATCAGTTGCTGTGCCTGCTGGTGGTATAGTGGTGAGCATAGCTACTTCCCAAGCAGTTGATCTGGGTTCGATTCCCTTCTATCTCAGGAGGCAATTCAGAATCAGTACAATATCTAATACGTCCCCTATCCGGGTAAATTGTTTGTAAAGAGGGCCTGTAGGTGGGGGGCAGGCTGGGGGGAAGGAGGTTTCGCTGGAAGAGCCAGAGTAGTGCCCCCTGGGCTAGCGTGTGTGGTGGTGACAACAGCCGGAATGGATTTGGAAAAACTGTTGCTTTAACCCGTATGGTATCGATTCTTCTCAGTTTAATACCGTATACGTCCCCTATCTTGGGACCCTATATTTAATGGATTTTTCGAACACGGAAAACGGAAAAAGAGCTTGCTCTGGCCAGGGGAGTGTCCATGCTCTGCCTATCACAGGTCATGAGGCAGATAAAAGAAGAACAAAAACAAACATCAGTACAACTTCTAATACGTCCCCTATCCGGCTAAATTGTTTGTAGAGTGGGCCTGTAGGTGGGGGGGGGGCAGGCTGGGGCAAGGAGGTTTCGCTGGAAGAGCCAGAGGAGTGCCCCCTGGGCTAGCGTGTGTGGTGGTGACAACAGCCGGAATGCATTTGGAAATACTCTAGCATCAGCCGGTGCAGTATTGATTCTTCTCAGTTTAATACCGTATACGTCCCCTATCTTGGGACCCTATATTAAATGGATATTTCGAACACGGAAAACGGAAAAAGAGCTTGCTCTGGCCAGGGGAGTGTCTTTCCCACTGCAGCTAAGGGGACGTGTCCATGCTCTGCCTATCACAGGTCAGGAGGCAATTAAAAGAAGAAAAACAAAAAACATCAGTACAATATCTAATGCGTCCCCTATCCGGGTAAATAGTATGGAGAGAGGGCCTGTAGGTGGGGGGAAGGAGGTTTCGCTGGAAGAGCCAGAGGAGTGCCCCCTGGGCTAGCGTGTGTGGTGGTGACAACAGCCGGATGGATTTAGAATGACGACGCAGGACCCCAACTTAAAAATTTAGCATCAACCGGTACAGTCGTAAATTATGAGATTGATCAACTGTGGTATGCATACTACTCAGATTAAAACCGTATATGGCAGCTATCCGGAAAAATGGTTTGGAGAGAGAGAAAGATAGGACAAAGACGTAAATTGTTTGGAGAGAGGGCCTGTAGGTGGGGGGGGGGGCAGGCTGGGGGGAAGGAGGTTTCGCTGGAAGAGCCAGAGGAGTGCCCCCTGGGATAGCGTGTGTGGTGGTGACAACAGCCGGATGGAGTTAGAATGACGACACAGGACCCCAACATAAAAATTTAGCATCAACCGGTACAGTCGTAAATTATGAGATTGATCAAGTGTGGCATGACTTTTTAGATGGAGATTGCATGTGGTCACGTACTCCCTGGAACCCCATAGTCACCCCTTCTCTGATGTGCTAGCCCAGAACATTCTCTGCCCCAATTCGCAAGACCTTTTGCTGTTTCCGTGTGCTGACAGTGGTGATTTACCAGTGTTGTCTGAGGAGGTGGTGGACAATGGCGAGACACAGGTGTTCGGGGGGTGAGTAGTTGTATGGGAAGCAAGTTACAGTGGGGACTCCTTGGGGGGGACTTTCTCATGATGGGACAGATTCAACTTGGGTGGATCAGGCACAGGAACAGATGAATTTTTTGGGGGGTTTAGTTAACTTTTATTTAGCAAAAATAACCACAGAGATATTTATTCGTTATCTTCTCTGCGCAGTCTGGCGTTGGGGTTCCTCACTTTGATGGCGAGCTGTGCCGCTCTCTCCACAATGGTCTGTGTGTTCTTAGATGGAGACTTTGTCGGCGATTTCAGTACAGAAGGACTTGTTGCTCATCCACAGAACCTCGTCCTCCTTGACATTGTGGACAAGGAATTTGCGGGTGGACCAGGAATTTGCGGAACCCTGTGAGCAGCATGTGTTTGGTCTTCTACTTGCTACCGTATCCAATGTTGGGCAATATAGATTCGTAAGTAATATTATTTTTCACACCTATCCCAAAAATAAAAATGTATGCAGTATGCGCAAATAAAACTTGGAACTGGAATTGGAGAGAGGGCCTGTAGGTGGACCTCTGGAAAAATTGTTTGAATAGAGGGCCTGTAGGTGGACCTCTGGAAAAATTGTTTGAATAGAGGGCCTGTAGGGGGCCCTCCTGAAAAATTGTTTGAAGAGAGGGCCTGTAGGTGGACCTCTGGAAAAATTGTTTGAATAGAGGGCCTGTAGGTGGACCTCTGGAAAAATTGTTTGAATAGAGGGCCTGTAGGGGGCCCTCCTGAAAAATTGTTTGAAGAGAGGGCCTGTAGGTGGACCTCTGGAAAAATTGTTTGAATAGAGGGCCTGTAGGGGGCCCTCCTGAAAAATTGTTTGAAGAGAGGGCCTGTAGGGGGCCTCCTGAAAAATTGTGCTAAAAGAGTGCCAGTTGGACCTCTAAAAAATGGCGTTTTTTGGGTCAGCGTTAGGCAAAGACGATCTGGAGGAGGAGGAGGAGTAGAGAAGAGGAGTAGAGAAGAGGAATCGGATACATAAGTTATTTAAATCTTTAGCTGCTTTCCCCCGGAGGAGATTTGAATTCCGGTGAAATCCAGGCTTTGTTCATTTTAATAAGCGTCAGCCTGTCAGCGCTGTCAGTTGACAGGTGTGTACGCTTATCGGTGATGACGCCACCAGCTGCACTAAATACCCGCTCTGACAGCACGCTAGCGGCAGGGCAGGCCAGCACCTCCAAGGCGTACAGCGCCAGTTCAGGCCACGTGTCCAGCTTTGAAACCCAGTAGTTGTATGGAGCAGAGTGATCGCTACGGACATTGGTATGGTCAGCTAGGTACTCCCTCACCATCTTTCTGTACAGCTCCCCCCTACTCTGCCTAGACTGGGGACAGGTGACAGTGTCTTGCGGGGGTGACATAAAACTGGCAAAGGCCTTGGAGAGCGTTCCCCTGCCAGTGCTGGACAAGCTGCCTGCTCGCCTCCTCTCCCCCGCTACTTGGCCCACAGAACCATGCCCTCTGCCGCTAGCGGCGTCAGATGGGAAGAATTGTTTCAGCTTGTGCACCAGGGCCTGTTGATACCTATTCACTCTCATACTCCTTTCCTCTGCAGGGATGAGAGTGGAAAGGTTCTGCTTGTACCGTGGGTCCAGGAGAGTGAACACCCAGTAATCGGTGTTTGAAAAAATTCTTCTAACACGAGGGTCACGGGATAGGCAGCCTAACACGAAGTCTGCCATGTGCGCCAGAGTCCCAACATGCAAGAATTCCCTCTCCTCACTGACCTGACTCTCCATTTCCTCCTCCTCCAAGTCCTCCTCTTCAGCCCATACACGCTCAAGAGTTAAGGTCCTTTTACACGGGCCGATTATCGGCCGAAAAATCGTTCCTAGGAACGCTAGTGCCGATAATCGGCTCGTGTAAAAGTGGCCCTAATCAGCCGACGAACGAGCAAAACGCTCGTTCGTCGGCTGATTGGATCTTTTGGTTTCTACAAAAGATCCAATCTGTCGGGCGCACATCGGCCTGTGTAAACAGGCGATGTGCGCCTGACAGTATGGAGCTTCCCGGCCGCACGAGCGATACAGCGATCCGGCGCTCGATTCATTGGGCCGTGTAAAGGCTCCCTGCCCGAGCGCCGATATCGCTGATCGGCGCTCGGGCAGGGAGACACATCGGCCCGTCTAAAAGGGCCTTTAAGGACTGAGCACTGGTACCCTCTACTGTCTCGCCGACATTCTCCTCCTCTTCCTCCTCATCCTCATCCCCCTCCTCTGATACGCGCTGAGAAACAGACCGGAAGGTGCTCTGGCTATCAAGCGACGTATCTTCCTCCACCATCTCTTGTGACAAGCGCAAAGCATCCGACTTGATGCTGAGCAGTGATTTTTTTTCAACAGGCAAAGCAGCGGGATGGTGAGGCTGATAATGGCGGCATCGCTGCTAACCATCTGTGTTGACTCCTCAAAGTTGCTCAACACCTGGCAGATATCAGACATCCACGTCCACTCCTCATTGTAGACTTGAGGAATCTGAGAGACCTGACTACCAGTTCTGGTGGAAGATGACATCTGGCAGTCTACAATCGCTCTGCGCTGCTGGTAAACTCTGGATAACATGTTTAATGTGGAATTCCATCTCGTGGGCACGTCGCACAACAGTCGGTGAGCGGGCAGTTGTAGGCGGCGCTGCGCTGCCCTGAGAGTGGCAGCATCTGTGGTCGACTTGCGGAAATGCGCACAGATGCGGCGCACCTTGGTGAGCAAATCAGACAGATTGGGGTATGTCTTGAGGAACCGCTGAACTATTAGATTGAACACGTGGGCCAGGCATGGCACATGTGTCAGTCTGCCGAGTTGCAGAGCCGCCACCAGGTTACGCCCGTTGTCACACACAACCATGCCTGGCTTGAGGTTCAGCGGTGCCAGCCACACATCGGTCTGCGCCGTGATGCCCTGTAACAGCTCTTGGGCGGTGTGCCTTTTGTCACCTAAGCTCAGCAGTTTGAGCACCGCCTGCTGGCGCTTACCCACGGCACTGCTGCTGCGCCTAGAGCTACCGACTGAAGGCGCCGTGCCCACGGATGGTAATTCGGTGGAGGAGGAGGGGTCGGAGGAGGAGGAGGCATAGTACGTCTGAGAGACCGTGACCGAGGTAGGCCCCACAATCCTCGGTGTGGGCAGTACATGAGCGGCCCCAGGGTCATTCTCGGTCCCAGCCTCCACCAAGTTAACCCAATGTGCCGTCAGTGAGATATAGTGTCCCTGCCCGGTGGGTTAGGTGGACCTTCTCAGAAACAGCGTTGGTCAGGGCACGGATGATGTTCTGTGACACGTGCTGGTGTAGGGCTGGGACGGCACATCGGGAAAAATAGTGGCGGCTGGGGACGGAATACCGAGGGGCAGCCACCGCCATGAGATTTCGAAAGGCCTCGGTCTCTACCAGCCTATAGGGCAGCATCTCCAGGCTAAGCAATTTGGAGATGTGGACGTTGAGGGCTTGGGCATGTGGGTGGGTGGAACTGTATTTCCTCTTGCGCTCCAGCGTCTGCTGTAAAGACAGCTGAACGCTGCGCTGGGACACATTGGTGGACGCTGTGGAGGATCGTGGAGGCGAAGGTGTGGTTTTCCGGCGGGAGGCGCTCGTGCCGGGGTCCTGGGCAGGGGGTTGACTAGCAGAGGCAGCGAGTGACGCGGGGGGTTGACTAGCAGAGGCAGCGAGTGACACAGGGGAAGGAGCAGTGGTGTGACCCGCAGGAGGTGGTGAACGGCCTTGGTTCCATTGAGTGGGGTGTTTAGCACTCATATGCCTGCGCATGCTGGTGGTGGTTAGGCTAGTAGTGGTGGCACCCCTGCTGATCCTGGTGTGGCACAGGTTGCACACCACAGTCCGTCGGTCATCCTCACTTTCTTTAAAGAACCTCCAGACTTGCGAACATCTAGGCCTCGCCACGGGAGCTTCACTACGTGAAACAGTTGCTGATGATGCACCAGCTCTGGCCCTGCTTCTCCCTCTGGCCACACCACTGCCTCTTACAACCTGTTCTGGTGCAGCACTCGCCTCCGCCTCAGAAGCACTGTCTTCACTCGGCATATCAACCCAGCTTGGGTCAGTCACCTCGTCATCCTCCGATTCCTCAGTCTGCTCCCTCCTCGGAATTCCTCCCCTAACAACAACTTCACCACTGTCTGACAACCGTGTCTCCTCATCGTCCGACACCTCTTTACAAACTTCTTCCACTAAGTCAACATTGTCATCATCATCATCATCACCCACAGACTGCGACAGTTGGAAAACTTGGGCATCGGGAACGAGGTCAGCAGCAACCTGAGAAGTGGTTTGTGACTCTGGGAAGGGTCCAGAAAACAGTTCCTGAGAGTATGCCGGATCGCATTCCAAATTTTCCTGGGAGGGGCAGACTGGGGGGAAGGAGGTTGAGGTGGAGGAGCCATAGGAGTGCTCCCTTGGGTAACGTGGGTGGACTGCGTGGAAGACTAACTGGTGGACAAATTACTTGAAGCATTGTCCGCAATCCACGAGATCAGCTGTTCGCACTGTTGTGGTTTCAACAGTCCTCTACCACGTGTCCCTGTAAGTTGAGACATGAAGCTAGGGAGTGTAGCTCTGCGGCGTTCCCCTGCTCCCTCATCAGCGGGTACTGTCTCACCCTGCCCAGGACCACGGCCTCTGCCCCCTGCAGTAATTGAATGCCCACGCCCTCGCCCTCGACCCTTAGCCCTGGGGTTCAACATTTTTGTATATAGGTGTATGATAAAAAAAAAAAAAATTAAGTCCGGTAGAATTAAGTGACGTACAGAAAGTGTCACTTGGACAGATTATACGGAT
Source organism: Rhinella marina (assembly GCA_900303285.1). NCBI lineage: Eukaryota > Metazoa > Chordata > Amphibia > Anura > Bufonidae > Rhinella > Rhinella marina. The sequence goes on from ONZH01020543.1 coordinate 29,335, forward strand.
TGGAGCGAGTGTGCTGAACTGTGACACACAGAAAGGTTACACGCAGCTGAGTAAAATGGATTTGTATCACTGAGCTAAAACAACTGAAAAATTTTTTTTTTTTTATATTTTGTTTTTTTGGGTACGTGACGTGCAGGAACTATGGTAGAACTGACTGACACCCTCTTAACGGTGGCTATTTAGTCTGCGACCCAGACAAATGTCGCATAGAGGGTTTTCTGGATCAAGCGGTAGATGATATTGGTAGCAAATGACTTGGTTGTATTCTGTGATGTACAGAAAGTGTCACCTGGACAGTATATACGGATCGGAGCGAATGTGCTGAACTGTGACACACAGAAAGGTTACACAAAGCTGAGTAAAATGGATTTGTATCACTGAGCTAAAACAACTGAAAAAAAAAATTTTTTTTTTTAGATTAGTTTTTTTATATTTTTTTTACAATTTTGTTTTTTTGGGAACGTAACGTTTAGGAACTATGGTAGGACTGACTGACACCCTGTTAACGGTGGCTATTTAGTCTGCGACCCAGACAAATGTCGCACAGAGAGTTTTCTGGATCAAGCGGTAGATGATATTGGTAGCAAATGACTTGGTTGTATTCTGTGACGTACAGAAAGTGTCACCTGGACAGTATATACGGATGGGAGCTAGTGTACTGAACTGTGACACACAGAAAGGTTACACAAAGCTGAGTAAAATGGATTTGTATCACTGAGCTAAAACAACTGAAAAAATAATTTTGTTTTTTTTTATATTTTGTTTTTTTGGGAACGTGACGTGCAGGAACTATGGTAGAACTGACTGACACCCTGTTAACGGTGACTATTTAGTCTGCGACCCAGACAAATGTCGCACAGAGAGTTTTCTGGATCAAGCTGTAGATGATATTGGTAGCAAATGACTTGGTTGTATTCTGTGACGTACAGAAAGTGTCACCTGGACAGTATATATGGATTGGAGTGAGTCAGTGCTGAACTGTGACACACAGAATGGTTCCACAGTGCTGTGTGCAATGGATTTGTATCACTGAGATAGAACAATAAAAAAAAAACAGGGTTAGATATGGCGATAGCTGCACTACTAGTGCCAGCCAGCCAAGTGACAAAAAAATAAATAAAATGTCTTCTAGCCCTTAGAAGGGCTGTTGGGTTCTTTGTGGGTGATCCCTGCCTAACAGACAACTAAATGCAGGCCCTAACACTGTCCCTGAAAGGCAGCAGCTCTATCCCTAACGACATCCAGACGGCATCTGAGCCGAGCACCGCGGCCAGTCGGTAGTATATTCCAGGGTCACCTGATCAGGCCAGCCAACCCCTGCTATCGACATGTAAGGGCCCCACGTGATGCTGGGTGGTACGCAGAGTCTCCTGGCTTGTGATTGGCTGTGTCTTTAGGCGCCAAAAAAGCACGATGCGGAAGTTGCCATTTCCTCAAGCATGGCGAGATACTCGTCCGAGCAGCGAGCACTTACGAGTACCCTAATACTCGAACGAGCACCAAGCTCGGACGAGTATGCTCGCTCATCTCTACTCTCCACTGGTTACCTTGCTGACCCTTAAACTGTAGCCATGAAAATTCTCCAACATCTTCTCCAGGGGCAGACTGGGAACTTAAAGTGGCCCTGGAAGAAAAAACTAAAAGTGGCCCCATTTTGTAAGCAGTCACTGGCGGACTGGGAACTTAAATTGGCCCTGGAAAAAATACTAAAAGTGGCCCTGTTTTGCAGTCCGGTCCAAATTGATAAAAGGCATGGCCAAAGCAAGTAGATGGGGCTAACAATACCATGTTGTGGCACATTATACCACCCCAACAGAGCCAAATACCACAGACCATCACAAAATACTGCGCTCAATCAGCACAAAATACATCTCCAAAAACTTTCACTGGCCAGCCGGGAGGAGTACTCAGGCAGCCCCCTGGGCATCGGCCCACCAGCAAATTTGTAAGGTCTATGGCCAACCCGCCCCTGATCTTCTCTCTCTCTCTCCCTCTCTGATGGTAGCAGAGGACACACGGGGGTGTTAGAAATGGCCTTTTCCAGACCCGTCCTCACACACCCTACTCCTAGCACAACTAGAATCTTCTGGAATTAGTGGGAGGGTCCAGCTCATGCCCTTAAAGCATACTGGCTGGGTCACATTACATAGCAGTGTATAACATAGCATTACCACACGGATACAACAGATACAACTTCCCTCTGGGTTACTGCACATCTATCTACCCCTTATCTTGCACTAATGCACAAAACACATTTAGTAACACGGTTATAACACGTTGAGATGCTCAATTACAAATATTAAATAGAAACTGGTTTCTAGTAAAAAAAAAGGGGGGGGGGTAATTTCTCAGTGTTTGCAGGAATGTAATTTGTATCACAATAATCCTATAAAGTGTAGAAATAAACTTTTCATTTTTTTCAAAAAAGGCTGCATTTGCAGTAATCTGTAATGTAAAACTAGTTGCCAGAAGCTGACCAGACCAGGTTTACCATATGATACAGTGTTCATTCAGTGTCCTAAAATGAGCATGGTACCCTCACTTTCTTTCCCTTTATCACACTCCTTTAGTATACCCAATCTCTCTATTCTCTCAGTATAGTCTCCTTATACTGTCCCTATCACAATTTGACAGTGGCTTATGTCTGCAATTGCTTTTGGGCAGATAGAGCCACAACATAACAAGCTTCCAGATCGCAAGTACAATGCAGAATGGCTTTCTCAGCTGCAGTATGTAACAAGAACTTGCTGGATACTGCCCTTGATTGGCTGATCAGGCTGTATGTCAGTCTCTGAGCTAATCAGGGCAAGCCCTCTGCCCCCACTACCTCCCAGTGTCACATGACAATCCTTCTTTTTCCTCTCTCGTGGTTTTGCCTGCCAACTTGAATAGTAAAGTGGCGCTGATCGCCATTGTTACATGATTCATCCGAAGCGAATCAGAAAAGCGCCAAATCAGTTTGGCAGAAGAATTTTGGAAGTAATCAAATTAGTTTAGAATAGATTTGCTCATTCTTAGTACTGTGCTGCACTGCCTATGTTTTACAACGTATTTCAGTGGTTTTACCGTGCATGTTTGGCTGCACATGTGAGTACATTTTTTTTTTCATTTTTATTTCGCTTGTGAAAACCTTTCCATTTAGTAACTGCATCGCAAAACCACATGAATTTGTGGTAAAACTCACAATGCAATAGGTGGTCCACACGCAGTAGCAGGCATCTTGTACTGCCCATTTATCAATGACAGCTACAGGTATAGTCTCGAAAATTTGGAACCAGGACAATATGACACCACAATATACAGTCCATCAATAAAAAAAAATATTCTGCTGCGCTTATCAATATCTTGTAGTCCAGATTATTTGATTTACTCCAAATTTTTAGATACGCCCTATATACCATTCCTAAGAAAGCAATTATTATAAGTAGACTATCTTGAATCTTTAGGGTTTTTGTAGACTTCAACAACCCCATCTGATTGTATTTGTGTTGCTATAGAGGACTGGAATGATAACAGTTCTTCACCATCTATTCTGTGTTGCGACATTCCTGTTTTATTCCTCCTGTAAATTTCTGAATATAGCCTAGCCTACATAGAGACTCTACCAATGAGCACCAAAGCCTCCGTACAGCTTACCCTAGTAACATATCTTCATCGTTTACATGGCCTAGGTACCTATGCTATGATACCATAGCAGTGCCACGGCCTCCTCAAATGGCTGATCGGCAGGGATCCCGGGTGTCGTACCACCACCAATCACATATTGATGATCTATCGTGAGGGTAGGATAAAACACTTGGAAAACCCCTTTAAAGTTATGGGAGCCCCCACCAAATTTTTGCTCTACACCATCCTTAATCCATACCTAAACCTAATCCATCTATTGTATTGTTCATGTTCCCTTGTTTAAGAGGAGTTCCAGTTATTTTTGTAAATTATATTTAATTGCCGTATCAATAAAAATGATCAAATGAATGATCAAAAATCATATAGTTTGGGGGACAATTATTAAGATTGTCAATTTAGATGCCGGTCTTAGTCCATGTCCGCTGGCGCTTGATGCACCTAGGTTATGTAGAGGCACCGGCAGATGTCACTAACAGCTTATCATTTGGGTGTTATGTGTGTACGCCACCAATCTCATATTGATCACCTATCATATGGATAAGTTATTAATTTGTTGCTCTCAGGAAAAAAAAACCTTTAGCTTGGTTTGGCCTCCATAAGTAAAGAAATTGCTTTTGTACAGTACATGTTTATATGACAGTTCATGCACATGGAAGTGTTGAGAATAATCATAAAGGAAATGTGCTTGACAGACAAATAGTAATGCCTGCAATACAATATGCGATACCTATACTGTTAGGCTGGGTTTCCACATTCACGTTTTTTTTTATCCAGTTTTTAAAGCCAAAGACAGGAGTGGATTCAAAAAGGCTCTTTCCTTCATATGTGTTCTCTGTTTCCTCAGGATATGGTAGGTCATCAATATCTGGGGTCAGCTGTTTAAAGAGTAGGCGGCACTCCTTTCGAGCACTACCTCCTCTTCATTACCCCTTGTCTCAGAAGCACAGTGCATTTACAAGTACTAGCTCTATTGACTTGAATGGAGCAAGTACTTGTAATTACACTACACTGCCCCACACAGGAGATAATGCACAGTGTAATGAAGGGGAAGCAGCTCTCCCATGGACAACCGGCTCCTCTTCAAACAGCTGATCGGCACGGGTGCCGGGTGCTGAACTCCCACCGATCAGATATTGATGACCTACTCTGGAGATATAAACACAACCGCTTGAAATAAAAGCTCAGACAGAAGTTATAATTGTGATAAAATAACAAAAGAAGCAATACATAACTGTTTTTCTCCCCTGCCACTTCCACTGTCACGTACTTGGTGGTGCAGCGGTAATATCATCTTCCTAGTTGCAGTGGTGAGGTTCTGTGTATATAGATTACCACACAGCCAATCACTGGCCTCCACAGTACATGGGATATCAAAGCTGAGACCAGTAATTGGCTGCAGTGGTGATCTGTATGCATGGAACGTCACTACTGCACCTAAGAAAACAAACAACAGCAAGAAAGTGAGTATTGCTTCTTTTGTTATTTTATCACATTTACAGGTCCTGACCTAAGTTTTTCTTCAAGGGGTATTCCATTTGGTTAATGTTATACCCAATCCGTTATACCCTTTATCAGATCAGTGGGGGACCTACCTCTGGGACCCCAACCGATCATGCCCGTGGCCTCTCCATTCATTTCTATTTATTTCAATCGCAGCGTGTGTCAGTGAGAGATCCTGTCCTGACCTTGCTCCTCTGACAGGATTGCACAGCTTTATACTGATTTATAATGCTGTGTAGCCCTTAGAGTCCTGAAATCTATTGTATTACACTGACATTATACCAAAGATTCCAGAATTCTAAGGGTTACACAGTATTGTAAATCAGTATAAGGCTGTGCAATCCTGTCAGAGGAGCAAAGTCAGGACAGGATCTCACTGACACACGCTGCGAGTTTATTGCATTATCTGAATAGCATGCAGGAAATTGATATTTTGTTATGTTTCATCCAACTTATTTATATTTTAATTTTTTCATGGTTTTCCCTTCTAGCAACAGCGCTGTATGAAACTCAATCAACCCACAGAAAATTGTTTTGCTTTGCACATTTAATTATAGTAGAGATTATAGGATCTCCTCCTGGCTCCACTGTGTGGATGAAAAATATGCTGCAAGCTATTTTCAGAGCGCAGAAGAGAGTAATAACAGTATATTGTTCACTCCAGGTGTAATCTAAATAGCAATGGTCTACTAACTGTTTTTTGGGAACCAAGTAAGTTTTCCTCCAGGCTGCTAAAACAGTTCTATCTATCTATCTATCTATCTATCTATCTATCTATCTATCTATCTATCTATCTCTCTATTGTATCCATCTATCTATCTATCTCTCTATTGTATCCATCTATCTATCTATCTCTCTATTGTATCCATCTATCTATCTCTCTATTGTATCCATCTATCTATCTATCTATGGATTAGATTAGTGTTTAACACTGTTGTTTTTAGATCTGGCAGGCTGTTTTGGCAGGGCCTGCTGGGCCTCTCTGCATTCTGGCATTGCCAGAAGCTACCTAATCACCGTCTGGCCCCATTCACTATGATGGTGACTAATGCAGATCCACCTGCAATCCTGAAAATATTCTCAGCATGTTTGCCGGGTTGCAGCCAGATCTCCGCCTCTCCCCTTTATAGTGAACTAGCAGAAAGACCTGGCTTCGCCTGGGTATATTTCATCTATTTCATTTAGTGTTTCTGTGTGTCGTTGCAGAGAGAAAGTCAATGCAGCTGACAGGAGGTGATTTTTACCTTCATTTTTTCAATCCCTATTGGCTGCGGAGTGGGAGGGGGTGTGGTTTAATGGGACACGTGGGGGTGGGGTGGGGTTAAGTGCTTCATTTCAGGGTGGCCTGAATTATAGGTTAATGCCATGGTAATTTGAAGAAACACAATGGGTAGCAGTGGAAGAAAACATTGCTTTGCGCGGGTATATTTAATCTATTTCATTTAATGTTTCTGTGTGTCGTTGCAGAATGGCTGCGGAGTGAGAGGGGGCGTGGCCTGACAGAGACGGGGCGTGGCTTAGCAAAAGGCTTCGAACGGTTGTAGTCTATAATTAGTCTATTTCATCTAAAATTTTTGTGTGTCGTTGCAGAGAGAAATTCACCCTCCCACCCCTGCAGCAAACAGAAGTTTATTTTTACCTTCATTTTTTCAATTCCCGTTGGCTGCGGAGTGGGAGGGGGCGTGACCTGACAGAGTCGGGGGCGTGGATTAGCAAGACGCTTCGCATGGGTGTATTTAATCTATTTTATTTAATGTTTGTGTGTGTTGTTGCAGAAAGAAAGTCAACCTCCCACCCATCCCTGCAGCTGACAGAAGTTGATTTTTACCTTTATTTTTTCAATCTCTGTTGGCTGCGGAGTGAAAGGGGGTGTGACCTGACAGAGTTGGGGGTGTGGCTTAGTGAGAACCTGGGGAGGGGGTTTTAAGTACTTCTTTTAGGGTGGCCTGAATTAAAGGTCAATACCATGCTTATTTATGAGCCCACGCAATAGGCAGCAGTGGAGGAAAACATCTTTTATTACTACTGAACTGTAGTAATAGAAAAAAACATAAGTTATATTTATGGTAACCGGAATACCTTTAACAGTGTCAGTAAATAGAAATGGATGAGATCCTCAGCTGCTGATAATTACCTGGTTGTTATGGAAACCTGCCCTCCCTGTGTGGCTTTGCAGAGAATGGCAGTTGGAGTTTAAAACCAAAGCTCCCAGTTGTAATGTTGGCTAATGGAGATCATATTTTGGGAATATCTCAGGAACGGTACATCCTAGAGAGATGAGACCTGGTCTAAAACCTTCCCGGACACCTGATGTACCTGTGTGCCGAATTTGGTGAAAATCGGTCCAGTAGTTTGGTCGCGCATAGAGAACAGACAGACAGACAGACAGAAATTCATTTTTATATTATTAAGAGATGTAGTGAATGGAACCAGCAGGTGTCAGGTAGCATCCAGCAGCCCCGGATCCAGACATCTCCAGCAGGCCTCTCCCTGCCCATGAAGGTAAACAATAGTGTGAAACTAGCCTCATATCTAAATCTCTAAATGTTATAAAACTCCTTTCTGTTCCTCTGCCCATTTAAAAGTCTGCATGTTCACCATAGTGTTAGGAGTCTCAAGAAAAGAAAAATATCAGGACAGTAAGTATTTGCAATGTACAGTATTCAACTCAAATATACTGTAACAATGAAAGATGCCATGAAACTAGAGAAAACAAAGCTCCAAGTCGGAATGAATATTCTCCCAAAAACTGAAAGTGTGAGGAAATCATCAAGGTCAATCTTTTCTGCTTTACATTATTGTGGGATATCCAGGTACTTGGCTGATGAAGTGTTAAAATATAAAGCGGACATAAAAAAAATAAATAAAAAAAAAGTCAATAGAAATTGTGCAGGGAAACCACTAGTCAATAACCCTGAGGGTTCTATGTTACCTACAATAATGAAAGATTGGCATTTTCTAGTCTTCTTAACATAATGAAAGATCCAGTGAGTGAACGATTATTAATGTGCAATTATTCAGCAGTTATTCTGTGAATCGCAAATGTTAGTACACTGTAAATATGATTCTGTACGAGATATACAGTACCTTATAATACATAATCAACTTTTTTCTGTCTTCTCGTAGCAGGTTATTATGAGCTGCCTTTTTGGTGGGGAAATAATGTACACAATTAGATACATTACCACCACAGTCAAATGCATCTCAATAAATTAGAATATCAACAAGCAGTTAATGGATTTCAGTATTTCAATTAAAATGTGAAACTCATATATTATATACTGTAGATTCATTACACACAGAGTGATCTAGTTTAAGCATTTATTTCTTTACATGTTGATGTTTATGGCTTACAGCAAATGAAAACCCAAACATTAGAATATTGTGAAAAAGTACAATATTGTAGACTCATGGTGTCACACTCTGCTGACAAGATTTATGGAGATGCCGATTTCATTTTCAAGCAGGACTTGGCACCCGCCCACGCTACCAAAAGTACCATTACCTGGTTTAATAACCACGGTATCACTGTGCTTGATTGGCCAGCAAACTCACCTGACCTAAACCCCATAGACAGTCTTGAGGTATCATTAACCCTTAGACTCCCAGCGCCGTACATGTACGGCACTGGGGTGATGCGGGCACATGGCGCCCGCTCGCAAGTGCGGCGGGCGTCATGGCCGGCAAGTCTCTGCTGTTTCTAACAGCAGAGACTTGCCGCTACTTACCCGATCGCCGGCGTCTTGCTGGGCCTTTAGATGCCGTGATCATACGAGTTGTGTACGCTTCCGGGTGGTGTACAGACACCCCGTGTGGCCAATCGGGGTGTCTGTCCACAATCTGAAAGCTGTAAACCTCGCTGATGAGGTTTACAGCTTTCAAAGTGCAATTCTTATTCTGGCCACTAGATGGCAGGCCAGGATAAGAAATGAGCAATTCTTGGATTTATTTCAAGCTAGTAAATCCATGATTGCTCATAAAGAAAAAAAAAACACAATATATCAGCTCATATTTGAGCTTTAAAATAAGCACAAAAAACAAAAAAAAGTTAAAAAATATATAAAAAATAAATAAAAGTTCAAATCACCCCCCTTTCCGTATAAGTAAAAAATAAATACCTAAATAACAATAAATATAGACATCATGGGTATCACCGTGACCAAAAACGCCCGTACGTTTAAAATATTAAAAAAAAATTCCAATACGGCAAATTGTGTGACGGAAAAAAACGTCCAAATGGCGATTTGCCGTTTTTTGTCACTTTTTTTTCTAAAAAAAATGAAATAAAAAGTGATCAAAAAGTCATACACACCCCAGAATGGTATCAATAAAAACTTCAGATCGCCCCGCAAAAAATGAGCCCCCGTACACATAAATACCAAAAAGTTATAGGGGTCAAGATATGACAAGGAAAAAAAAAAAAAGGGCAACTTTCTGATTATTTTATCACTATCAAAACGCAGAAAAAACTATACATATTAGGTATTGCCGGATTCGTACTGACCAGTAGAATGAAAGTAACTGGTCAGTTTTAATGAACATCGAACGCTGTAAATAAGAAACTCGTAGAACTGTAGCGGAATAGCGGTTTATTTTGCAATTTCACCTGATTTGGAATTTTTTTCCTGCTTCCCACCACACCATATGCAATATTAAATGGTGGCGTTGGAAAGTACAACTTGTCCCGCAAAAAACAAGCCCTCATACAGCTATGTGAACAGAAAAATAAAACAGTTATGGCTGTTTGAAGGCAGGGAGCGCAAAACGAAAATGCAGAACCGAAAAAACCTCCGGGACTGAAAGGATTAAGAGAGACATTAGACCCAACAATGCAGATAAGCTGAAAGGAAACTGGGCTTCCATAACACCTCAGCGGTACTACAGGCAGATCGTCTCCATGCCATGCCGAATTGATACAGTAATTCATGCAAAAGGAGCCCTGACCAAGTATTGAGTGCATATAATGTACATATGATTCAGGAGGACAACATTTCTGTATTAAAAATATTTTTTAATAGTATTCTAATTTTCTTATATACTGACTTTTAGATTTCCATTAGCTATAAGCCATACTCATCAACATTAAAAGAAATAAAAGCTTGAAATGGATCACTCTGTGTGTAATGAATCTATATGAGTTTCACTTTTTAACCCCTTCCTGACCCTGGACGAGAATGCTCGTCCTAACCGGCTGGCATATAATGAGGATGAGCATTCTCGTCCTAGGGTTAAACTGGCTGCCAGCACGCGCTGCCGCGATCAGCAGCAGGGGCCCGGCTGATACCGAGAGCTGGGCCCCTGCTGTATCCGCCAGCATCAGTAATAACACTGATGCTGGCGGATTAACCCCCCTGTACCCCCCCCCCTGCGGCAGCTTGTAAATCCCCATCGGGTCCCCGTGCTGCGGTGGGGGAAACCCGATCGTTGCTATGGCAGTCCCGATGCCAGCTACGGAAGCCCAGGAGATCCAGCCACAGCGCTGGGTCTCCTAGGCAACTGTCAGCGTCTTACAGTGTAAGACGCTGACAGTTCAATACAGCACAATACAGATGTATTGTGCTGTATTGAAACAGGGATCAGACCCTGAAATGTTGAAGTCCCATAGTGGGACATAAGTCAAAAATAAAAAAAAAGTGAAAAAAAAGTTTTTTAACAATAAAAAAAATAAAGTTTCAATTAAAAAAAAGCCCCTTCCCCATAAAAGAGACATATAAAATTGTAAAAAATAGAAAAAAAATAAAGAACATACATATTAGGTATCACCACGTCCGTAGCAACCTGCTCCATTAAAATATTTCATGACCCACCCCGTGTGGTCAACACCGTACAAAAATACAAATAAAAAAAAAAAAGTAATTTTTTGTCATATTTAATCACAAAAAATGTAATACCAAGCGATCGAAAAGTCATATGTACCCAAATAATACCAATCAAACCGTCATCTCATCCCGCAAAAAATGAGCCCCTTCCTGAGACAATCGCCTAAAAAATAAAAAAACTACAGTTCTCACACTATGGAGACACTAAAACATGATTTTTTTTTGGTTTTAAAAATATTATTGTGTAAAACTTAAATAAATAAAAAAAAGTATACATATTAGGTATATTATAGTATGTATATTAGGCATTCACTTCAATGGGTCCGCAATCACGGAGATGCGGAACGGAGGCTTGGACCGTAGTGCTTCTGTGGTGTTTTTGGCCGTGCCTCCGCACCGCAAAAAAGTAGATAGATAATAGACAGATAAATGCGCTACTTTTTTGCGGTGCAGACCGTCGGATGCGGATCACGGACCCCATTCAAATGAATGGGTCCGCGATCCGCATGCTACGGCCCCTATGTTAGTGCCCGTGCGTTGTGGACCGCAAATTGCGGTCCACAGCACGGGCACTGAATTCACACGAGTGCATAAGCCCTCAGGGTAATAAATATTGAGTTTTGTTTGGCTGTTAACCCTTGCTTTGTTAATGGAAAAAAATGGATTTAAATGGAAAATCTGCCAAAAAAAGTGAAATTCTGAAATTTCGTCTACATTTTCCTTTAATTCTTGTGGAACACCTAAAGGCTTAACAAAGTTTGTAAAATCAGTTTTGAATACCTTGAGGGGTGTAGTTTCTAAAATGGGGTCATTATTGGGTGGCTTATGTAAGCCTCACAAAGTGACTTCAGACCTGAATTGGTCCTTAAAGGGAGTCTGTCACCTCATTTTCACCTACATAACTAACAGCAGTGCCCCACAGAAGATTGCGTGTGTGTCTGTATTCCATGTCCAGGAAAAGAACTTTTATTCTGCAGGAAAACAGCTCCCAAGTGCCCGGCTGAAAGTGAAACTAAAAACAGTTTTCTCTCCCGACTCGATTTCTAACAGCTATATCTTCTGATATACTGGATATAATGCTGTGATTTTTCTCATTTTAAAGCTTGGAATGTCCGCTTTCAAAGAAGGTCAGAACCATTTTTCTATCGGCTACCAATCCCAAGATATGAGCAGCTAAAGCAGCCCTCCCCTCTTCAGTCTGGTTTGCTTTGAGCACTTGCAGCAGCAGAGCCGGGCACTTGGGAGCTGTTTTCTAGCAGAATGAGGGTGCATTCACACGAACGTAAGTGTTTTGCGGTCCGCAAATTGCGAATCCACAAAACACGGATACCGGCAGTGTGCGTTCCGCAATTTGCGGACCGCACATGGCCAGCGCTATATAGAGAAAGCCTATTCTTGTCCGTGCTTGCGGACAAGAATAGGACATGCTCTATATTTTTTGCGGCGCCGCGGAACGGAACAATGTATGCGGACAGCACACGGTGTGCTGTCCGCATCTTTTGCAGCCCCATTGAAATGAATGGATCCCCACCCAGTCCGCAAAAGTTGCAGATCGGACGCAGATGAAAAATACGTTCGTGTGAATGCACCCTAAAAGTGCTTTTTCTGGACATGTAATACAGACACAAAGTGCACACAGGTATGTCTGGGATGTGTATGCAATCTTCTGTGGGGCAGTGCTGTTAGTTATATAGGTGAAAATGAAGTGACAGACTCCCTTTAAAAAGTGGATTTTGGACATTTTGTGAAAAATTTCAAGATTTGGTTCTAAACTTCTAAGCCTTCTAACGTCCCAAAAAAGTAAAATGTCATTTTCAAAATGATCTAAACATGAAGAAGCCATATCGGGAATGTATAGTAATAACTATTTTTGGAGGTATTACTATGTATTTTAAAAGTAGAGAAATCGAAATTTTGAAATTTGCAAATTTTTCTAAATTTTTGGTAAACTTGGTATTTTTTTTAATAAATAAAAATGAAATATTTTGACTCAAATTTACCACTGTCATGAAGTACAATACAGTATGTGACGAGAAAACATTCTCAGAATGGGTTGGATAAGTAAAAGCATTTTAAAGTTATCACCACATAAGTGACACATGTCAGATTTGCTAAAAATGGCCTGGTCCTTAAGGTGAAAAATGGCAGGGTCCTTAAGGGGTTAATTGAATTACTGAAATAAATTAAAGGGGTTGTCGAGATCAAATCAATATCTGATCTCGGGGGTTTGACATTCGGCGCCCCCGCCGATCCGCTGTTTGACGAGGACGACTTTACACTACGCCTCGTCTCCTGAGGAGCAGTGGCGTAGTGTAATTACAAGTACACGCTCCATTTGCTTGAATGGAGCAGTTACTTGGATTACACTGCACTTCCAAGATGAATGGAGAGTCGCCTCCTCTTCAAACAGCTGATCGGATGGGGTGCAGGGAGTCGAACCCCCACCGAACAGATATTGATGACCTATCCTGACAATAGGTCAGCAATATTAACGGCTGGACAGCCCTTTTAACTTATTCTAATTTATTGAGATGCACCTGTACATACCTCCCAACTTTGTAAAGAGACAAAGAGGGACATATTGTGCAGCAAATTTTTCCAGCACTAGGCCACGCCCCTAACTCCACCCACTATAAGCTAATCACCCAGTCCCCTTACTGTACGGGGATAATAAACACAGCGATGTCACCGTACAGGGATAATAAACACAGCGATGTCTCTGTACAGGGATAATAAACACAACGATGTCACCGTACAGGGATAATAAACACAGCAATGTCACCGTACAGGGATAATAAACACAGTGATGTCACAGTACAGGGATAATAAACACAGTGATGTCACCGTACAGGGATAATAAACACAGTGATGTCACCGTACAGGGATAATAAACACAGCGATGTCACCGTACAGGGATAATAAACACAGCGATGTCACCATACAGGGATAATAAACACAGCGATGTCACAGTATAGGGATAATAAACACAGTGATGTCACAGTACAGGGATAATAAACACAGTGATGACACAGTACAGGGATAATAACCAGAGTGATGTCACCGTACAGGGATAATAAACAGAGTGATGTCACAGTACAGGGATAATAAACACAGTGATGTCACAATACAGGGATAATAACCAGAGTGATGTCACCGTACAGGGATAATAAACAGAGTGATGTCACAGTACAGGGATAATAAACACAGTGATGTCACAGTACAGGGATATTAAACACAGTGATGTCACAGTACAGGGATAATAACCACAGTGATGTCACAGTACAGGGATAATAACCACAGTGATGTCACAGTACAGGGATAATAACCACAGTGATGTCACAGTACAGGGATATTAAACACAGTGATGTCACAGTACAGGGATAATAAACACAGTGATGTCACAATACAGGGATAATAACCAGAGTGATGTCACCGTACAGGGATAATAAACAGAGTGATGTCACAGTACAGGGATAATAAACACAGTGATGTCACAGTACAGGGATATTAAACACAGTGATGTCACAGTACAGGGATAATAACCACAGTGATGTCACAGTACAGGGATAATAACCACAGTGATGTCACAGTACAGGGATAATAACCACAGTGATGTCACAGTACAGGGATATTAAACACAGTGATGTCACAGTACAGGGATAATAAACACAGTGCAGTCCCCTCACAGAAAGTTGAAAAAAAATAAAAACCTTATACTTACCTTTTTCCTAGCAGCAGAATCACCAGTAGGAGTTACTCTTCTCTTGTCTAGAGGGGGCGGAGCCAATGCTGGCTGCCGGCCGGCCCCGCCCAGACATGAGGCAGAAGGTACGGAGAGAGCTGCGGGGGGGGGGGGAGGGTGGAAGGGTGGAGGATGAAAGAAGGATGAAAGAAGCAGGCAACCGATTCCGGCTGTCTGCTTCTTCTTGCAACAGGCAACTGTCTCTGCGTCCTATGGACGCAGAGACAGCTGCCAGAGACCGGGACATAGCTCCCCCATACCGGGACAGCGGGACAGCCACTGCAATCCGGGACTGTCCCGCTGGATCCGGTACGGTTGGGAGGTATGCCTGTATATTTTTATGCAAAACAATTACATAAGTTTTTGATTTAGCAAGCAGTGGAAGCCCCAAATAGATCCTTTGATTTCACAGACAATGCCAGATAAATATGTCACAGTGTACTCCCTCACGCTGTTGCTCCCTGGGAATCGGTGCAGTGAAAAGGAGGTATAAGGAATGAGGCCAAAAGTAGAAGCATAAAAAGTTTTTACTAAGTGCAAAATAGAAATTGTAGTACATCCAGAAGTAGTGTGTATGCAGTGCAATTTCTCTTTCCAGATGATGAGGTATGGTAGCTGGCAAAGTGACAGATAATTGACATCTCTGGTATGCTGTCTTGCTGATGTCTCTCCCCTGAACTTCTTGCAAACAGCTGTAAGCTGTGTGAGGGACCTGGGCATTTGGGAGGGGGCATTTTAGGGGTTGGATAACCCCTTTAACTTTCAAGCACCACTGTACACAGGCAGCGTTCGGCCTATGGTCATAACATAAACTGGATAGATTATTTAGCAAACTAGGTACCCAGTTTATTATTATAAATGCTGAGATTACTTCTAGGTATAGAGGCAGGCCATCCAGTATCCTCTTTACCCAAGGACCTACCTAATCAAAGTCACTACAGAGATCCCCATAATCAATCATCTTGAGTATAATGCTGATCAGACTTTATTTATTGCACAATACTGCTGTTTGCTAATTAGAGCCCCTAAGTACAGAGGGCTTTTCAGGGTTCCAGTTCATACCTAGGGCACTAGTGATGAAGGTCATCAAGCTTTCATGGGTTGTCTGGGATTTTTTTTTGTTCAGGTTAAATGAGAGAGCTTCTCACAAATGTACTTCTGCTTTTGCTGGGGACAGTGTGAGGATCCATTCCAATCTCCCTTAGTGCTATGGTTTGTTTATATTGACTGCCCCAGTATGCGGCTCCTGCATCCAGCAGTTCTCTTTAAGCCTGGGGCGTGTCCAAAGACAGGTAGTCTGCCAATACTATACTGGTCTAGACTTTCTTTCCCATTTTCTAGGCCAATCACCAGTGAACCCTATCTTAATCCTTGCCCCAATCGTCAGCAATCATGGTGTGTAAGAAACAGTTATGTTCACAGCACACCAAGGGGAAAGATCTAGAATATAAGAGACACTATTGATTACAGCACAGATGGGGCAGGGACTATGTAAACTGAGGAAGCGTCAGTGCAGTGCAGTGCAGTAAGCCTGTACAGTACTTACCCCTCCTCCTGCTTGCCGGCGCTGCTGTGTCCTGACTGCCTGCAGCGCCAGGACGTACAGAGCGCCCTCTGACCTGACGCTGCAGGAGGTCAGGTGACTTCAGCGCGGGCCCCTGGAAGAGGAGAGAGCGGGGACATAGCCAGGACCAGAGGTAAGTTGTTGTTTTTTTTTTCTTGTCTGATCTGAGGTCTGAAGTGGGGGCCAAAAAGGGATCTGGACAGAGTGGGGCTTCTGAAAAGTGGCAACAGAATGGGGGGGATCTGAAATGGTGGGGACACAATGGGGGGGTCTGAAATGGTGGGACAGAATGGGGGGGATCTGAAAAGTGGCAACAGAATGGGGGGATCTGAAATGGGGGGGATCTGAAATGGTGGGACAGAATGGGGGGGGTCTGAAATGGTGGGACAGAATGGGGGGGATCTGAAAAGTGGCAACAGAATGGGGGGATCTGAAATGGTGGGACAGAATGGGGGGGTCTGAAATGGTGGAACAGAATGGGGGGGATCTGAAATGTTGGGACAGAATTGGGGGGGGTCTGAAATGGTGGGACAGAATGGGGGGATCTGAAATGGTGGAACAGAATGGGGGGGGGGTCTGAAATGGTGGGACAGAATGGGGGGTCTGAAATGGTGGGACAGAATGGGGGGGTCTGAATGGTGGACAGGATGGGGGGTCTGAAATGGTGGGACAGAATGGGGGAGGGGTCTGAAATGGTGGGACTGAATGGGGGGGGTCTGAAATGGTGGGACTGAATGGGGGGTCTGAAATGGTGGGACTGAATGGGGGGGTCTGAAATGGTGGGACAGAATGGGGGGGGGTCTGAAATGGTGGGACAGAATGGGGGGGTCTGAAATGGGACAGAATGGGGGGGGGGTCTGAAATGGTGGGACAGAATGGGGGGGTCTGAAATGGTGGGACTGAATGGGGGGGGTCTGAAATGGTGGGACAGAATGGGGGGGGTCTGAAATGGTGGGACAGAATGGGGGGGGGTCTGAAATGGTGGGACAGAATGGGGGGGGTCTGAAATGGTGGGACAGAATGGGGGGGTCTGAAATGGTGGGACAGAATGGGGGGGGGTCTGAAATGGTGGGACAGAATGGGGGGGGTCTGAAATGGTGGGACAGAATGGGGGGGGGCTGAAATGGTGAGACAGAATGGGGGGGGATCTGAAATGGTGGGACAGAATGGGGGGGCTCTGAAATGGTGGGAAAGAATGGGGGGGGGGGTCTGAATGGTGGGGTCTGAAATGGTGGGACAGAATGGGGGGGTCTGAAATGGTGGGACAGAAATGGGGACCAGAAAGGGAGGTCTAAAATGGGGGCCAGAAAAGGGGTTCTGACATGGGGACAGAAGGGGGGGGGTCTGACATGGGCCCCAGGAGGAGAGTTCTATATGGGGGCCACAAGACTATGATATGGGGCCAGAAGGGGGGGGTATGATTGGGGATCTAATTAGGGGTCTGAAGGAGGTCTGATTAGGGCCCTGAAGGGGTCTGATTAGGGCCCTGAAGGGGTCTGATTGAGGGTCTGGAGGTCTGATTGGGGGTCTGGAGGCCTAATGAGGGTCTGATTGGGGCTTTGGAGGACGTACAGAGCGCCCTCTGACCTGACGCTGCAGGAGGTCAGGTGACTTCAGCGCGGGCCCCTGGAAGAGGAGAGAGCGGGGACACAGCCAGGACCAGAGGTAAGTTGTTGTTTTTTTTTCTTGTCTGATCTGAGGTCTGAAGTGGGGCCAAAAAGGGATCTGGGACAGAGTGGGGCATCTGAAAAGTGGCAACAGAATGGGGGGGATCTGAAATGGTGGGGACACAATGGGGGGGTCTGAAATGGTGGGACAGAATGGGGGGGGATCTGAAAAGTGGCAACAGAATGGGGGGGATCTGAAATGGTGGGACAGAATGGGGGGGGGTCTGAAATGGGGGGACAGAATGGGGGGGGGTCTGAAATGGTGGGACAGAATGGGGGGGATCTGAAATGTTGGGACAGAATTGGGGGGGGTCTGAAATGGTGGGACAGAATGGGGGGATCTGAAATGGTGGAACAGAATGGGGGGGTCTGAAATGGTGGGACAGAATGGGGGGGTCTGAAATGGTGGGACAGAATGGGGAGGGGTCTGAAATGGTGGGACAGAATGGGGGGGGTCTGAAATGGTGGGACAGAATGGGGGGGGATCTGAAATGGTGGGACAGAATGGGGGGGGTCTGAATGGGGGGTCTGGGACAGAATGGGGGAGGGGTCTGAAATGGTGGGACAGAATGGGGGGGGGATCTGAAATGGTGGACAGAATGGGGGGGGGTCTGAATGGGGGGGTCTGGGACAGAATGGGGGAGGGGTCTGAAATGGTGGACAGAATGGGGGGGGTCTGAAATGGTGGGACAGAATGGGGGGGGTCTGAAATGGTGAGACAGAATGGGGGGATCTGAAATGGTGGGACAGAATGGGGGGGTCTGAAATGGTGGGACAGAAATGGGGACCAGAAAGGGAGGTCTAAAATGGGGGCCAGAAAAGGGGTTCTGACATGGGGCCAGAAGGGGGGAGGGGTCTGACATGGGCCCCAGAAGGAGAGTTCTATATGGGGGCCACAAGACTATGATATGGGGCCAGAAGGGGGGGGTATGATTGGGGATCTAATTAGGGTCTGAAGGAGGTCTGATTAGGGCCCTGAAGGGGTCTAATTGAGGGTCTGGAGGTCTGATTGGGGGTCTGGAGGCCTAATGAGGGTCTGATTGGGGCTTTGGAGGACGTACAGAGCGCCCTCTGACCTGACGCTGCAGGAGGTCAGGAGGGGGGGATCTGAAATGGTGGGACAGAATGGGGGGGGTCTGAAATGGTGGGACAGAATGGGGGGGATCTGAAAAGTGGCAACAGAATGGGGGGATCTGAAATTGTGGGACAGAATGGGGGGGGTCTGAAATGGTGGGACAGAATGGGGGGGATCTGAAATGTTGGGACAGAATTGGGGGGGGTCTGAAATGGTGGGACAGAATGGGGGAATCTGAAATGGTGGAACAGAATGGGGGGGGGTCTGAAATGGTGGGACAGAATGGGGGGGTCTGAAATGGTGGGACAGAATGGGGGGGTCTGAAATGGTGGGACAGAATGGGGGGGTCTGAAATGGTGGGACAGAATGGGGAGGGGTCTGAAATGGTGGGACAGAATGGGGGGGGGTCTGAAATGGTGGGACAGAATGGGGGGGGTCTGAAATGGTGGGACAGAATGGGGGGGTCTGAAATGGTGGGACAGAATGGGGGGGTCTGAAATGGTGGGACAGAATGGGGGGGGTCTGAAATGGTGAGACAGAATGGAGGGGGATCTGAAATGGTGGGACAGAATGGGGGGGGTCTGAAATGGTGGGAAAGAATGGGGGGGGGTCTGAATGGTGGGTCTGAAATGGTGGGACAGAATGGGGGGGTCTGAAATGGTGGGACAGAAATGGGGACCAGAAAGGGAGGTCTAAAATGGGGGCCAGAAAAGGGGTTCTGACATGGGCCCCAGAAGGAGAGTTCTATATGGGGGCCACAAGACTATGATATGGGGCCAGAAGGGGGGGGTATGATTGGGGATCTAATTAGGGGTCTGAAGGAGGTCTGATTAGGGCCCTGAAGGGGTCTGATTGAGGGTCTGGAGGTCTGATTGGGGGTCTGGAGGCCTAATGAGGGTCTGATTGGGGCTTTGGAGGTCTAATGAGGGTCAGATATGGGAGTTTGGAGGTCTAATGGGGGTCTGGAGATGGGGGGGTCTCATCTGGGGTTTGATATTGGGATCTGATCTGAAAGGTAAGGGGGGTACTGTTTTTCTGTGTGGTGCCAGTATTTTCAGGGGGGCTGTTTCTGTAGTATAGTATGGGGGGTGGGCAGGGTGAGATGTGGAGAAGGTGAGAGGATGATGGAAAAGTAGGAAAGTAAGATGTCTGTTTGTTGCACTCTTCAGAGAGGAGGCACAGCTGAAAGAAGTCACCATGGCGGTCTGGTCTGACAGAAGAAGAGGAAAGAAAACGTCATCAGAGAAGAGAAGTCACTGGATGTAAGAGGTACATATGTGGCGCTATATGACCCTGTATGCTCTGTAGTGCTGTATAAAATGTTTTCCAAGTCTGTCTTTGAAGGGGTTGTCTTATTTGTTTTCTGTACGAGCGCTGCTTTCTCTGCTCTGTTTACTGCTCTTCACTGCAAATTCTATGGCGAGCAGGTGAACAGAGCAGAGAAAGCAGCTCTCATATGAGCTCTGCTCTCTCTTCAAACAGCTGATCGTCAGGGTGCCGGAGGACCCCAGCCGATCTGATATTGATGACCTATAGTGAGGATAGGTCATTAGTAGTAAAAAGAGGACAACCCCTTTAACAGTAGGACTGGCGGGAAGGGATTAGGTTGAGAATTTGGCATGGGGGGGGCGTTTCAATTTCAAGTTTTGCCTTGGGCATCAGAAAATCTAGGTGCACCAGCGGCAGGTGGGGGGGGTACAGACTGAGGGTAGTTGGGTGTATGGGGATGGTGGGGTAGTTGGGTGGGGGTTAATTGGCTTGGCAGAGGACCATTTTTAGTATCCAGGGGGTTGGGGGGGGAGGATAGGTCACTGTAATAAGTGGAGGAGGAGGAGGCTACTATGGGGGGTGGGGTAACAAGGCTACTATGGGGTTGGGGGGCTACTGAGGAGAGACTACTATGCTACTGTGGGGGGAGGAGGCTACTATGGGGGGTGGGGTAACGAGGAGAGGCTACTATGAGGTGGGGGGGTGAGAAGAGGCTACTATGAGGTGGGGAGGTGAGAAGAGGCTACTAGGCTACTATGGGGGTGGGGGTAACGAGGCTACTATGGGGTGGGGGGTTCTAAGGAGAGGCTACTATGCTACTGTGGGGGGAGGAGGCTACTATGGTGTGGGGGGGGCTGAGGAGAGGCGGGGGAATTGGTCACGTGGGGGGGTGGTTGGGGCATGTTATCACAGAGAGTGCCTAGGGCAGCATGAACCCTAAATACGGCCCTGACCTGAGGGCATTATCCCGGTGGTCCCCTGGTATTCATAGTTTAACCAATATACAGGGATCTGGAGTTTGCTGCAGGGGAGCCACCAGGCCACTATTTCTTGGAATAGTCCGAGTGTAGTTGGCAGCTGACACAGAGGGTCAAAACCATCAGTGCAAGCACCAAAAGCACAGGGAAGATCATACACAGAACCAGGAAACGACTAACAGGCAGAACACAAGTAAATCCAAGTCAACAGGGGGCTGGGTCTCACAAGCTTACATGGAAGGCAGCACAATGCCTATGGAAGGCATTGTGTTGCCTTCACAGCCCTCGGATCCCCATCACTGCAGCGGGGGGGACCTGATTGAGATGGGAGGGAACTCCTTCCCTCCACACACCCCGCACATGCTGCAGTCATCACTGGCTGCAGCACAGCTGGGGTTAATGCATTTTCACTGATGCCGGCACGTATAGCAGGGGCTTGACTGTCAGGAACAGCTGGCAGATCAATCGGGCACAGCTCCTTCACCCGCCCGATCAGCCCATTGCACCTATACGGTGCTAGGGTTTAAGTCACGTCCTACGGGTTAATACCTAATTGTGTAATTGCAGCCTGATACTACAAATTTTAGGGTGTTTACATTCTTTTCCACATAATTCAGTTCTTTAATCCTTATGTAACAGGGAGCTGGCGGCGCGCTCCCTCTCTGCAGCACCACCAGCATCTCTGTGAAGAGGCAGATAGAGGAGCCGGCGACATGTGGGGCCAGCATCCTCATCTCCATGGTTACAGGAGGCGGAGAGGAGCCGGTGGCACACTTTTCCTTCAGCGGGGCTTGCGTCCTTGTCCCCTTGACAACGAGCAGGGGCAGGGGTTGAGCGCTGACCTAAATCAGTCGGTGCTCAGTAACGATGCGGCACAGGATGTGGGTCACGTGATGCTGGCCACATTACGTGATCCCTCATTATGCTCTATTTAAACAGGCAGCCTGTTGGCCACAGGTTGCCGGTGATTGGGTTTATCCTTTGGATTGCCACACTAGTTGCTATTGGACCCCTGACCCTGGCTTGTACCCTGACTCTGACTTGTGTTTGACCCCTTGGATTTGACATGATTTCATGGTTTTGACTTTTGGCTTCAACTGGTTCTAGTTTGTGGCTCTGATTTGGATTTGATTGCTTTCTCAATATTGGACCCCGGCTTGGTAACTTTATGCTTCTGTGTTGTTCTGTCTATTGTTTGTTATTTGTCTCCCATTCCCCCTTTCTCTTTAAGGCCCTGCACAACTGGACTACCGTCCAGTTGTGGACCGCCACTTAGGGCAGGTCGTGCAATCAAGCAGGGACAGCGGTGTGGATGGATGCTCAGGGCTCACTTGCTCCCTTTTGTGACACCCTGATTGTGTAATTGGGGTGAAATTCCGGCCTGATACTACAAATTATGGGTCTTCACATTTCCTTATATATAAATACATCCATCCATCTTTGTTTTGGGGGTGAAATTGCGCCCTGACACTACTGCTATTTTTACACTTACAGTTACAGTACAGTATGTTCAACGGACAAGTGCCATGCCCTTCTAAGGGAATGGGTTGTAGTGAAAATGTTTCAGAAGCTAGCAGAAGTATCAACAGAAGAAGGGGGGGGCATGGTAACAGCTGTCACAGCAACAGGCCAGAGCTGCCAGTGTCATCCAGCGGTCGTGTTTTGACACCAGCAACCAAGCTGTCCTTGAATAGTTGATTCGGATTCGATCTTCAACATTATCTCAAGTGACCCCCCATCCAGGAATTTGTGGGTTCCTCTGACACCACACTTATTCGGCATGGCCCAGGAACAAGCCCCACCTGTCCTGAACCTGCCTCTTTCATTTTCTGTTCCTTCTGCTCGGGAAGTATTGCATGCCGTCGGCTCGGCTCCACATTTCAGTGAGGACAAGCTTATTGAGGAAATTCAGCAGCTACTGCCCAGCCAAGATGTGGAGCAGAGATCCGCCACTTCCTCTGGTAGGCAGGCAAGTAGCGCCATGAGAGTCACGTGGGAGCAGGTGTTGCAAACAGTTAGGCACGCGGCCCTGAGACTGGTGAAGGTTACATCAGTGATGTACAGACAGTGGTGGATGATGATGTAGCCAATCACATGTGGGATCCTGATGATGAGGGGGCTTCATCACCATCAACAAGGGAATGAGGGTGGCAGCTTGTGCGTGAGGCAGCGGCTGAGCCAGCAGGGTGGTAGCATGGCTGTGAGTCAGCAGGGTGGCAGTAGTGTGAAGTCTGGAGCTAAAAGTGCCCAAGGTAGACTGTCTGCTACTCAGGAGCCTACCTGTCCGGAAAGAACTAGCGGTGCAGAGGTTCACAGAGGCAGCAGCAGCAGGTAGTCAGCATGGAGTGGTGGGGGGAAAATGCCATACTGGGCAGTGTGGGAATTTTTCCTCAAGCTGCCAGAGGATGTCAGCATGGCCATTTGTATAATCTGTGGGCAGGAGGTGAAGCATGGCCAGGTCCTGCGTCAACACATGCAGCATCACCACAAAGTGGCCTGGGAACAACTTCTGCATCACCCAGTGGCCCATACCCTTTCTTCAGCAGTCAAGGCTCTACCAGCTCAGCAGAAGGGAGTTGTGTTTCCTTCCTATCATCTAGTGGTCCTGATGCTCCTGATCCTCCTCGTCACTTGTCTCGTCAGCAATCGATCAACGAGGCAGTTGAAAAAGACAACCGTATGCATGCAGTCATCGAATGGTGCAGAAGCTGAACATGCTTCTGGCCAAGTTGCAGGTACTACAGTCCCTCACTTCCCATGTGGCGGACTCTGCACTTGTCAGAAAACTGATGGCTTATGCTAAGCCAAGGTGGATAGTCCCAAGCTGTCATTACTTCTCCAAAAAGGCTGTACCAACTCTGCACAAGTATATTGAACAGAAGGTGGGCCAGTCCTTGAGTCTGTCCATGTCTGGTAAAGGTCACTGCAACGCTAACATGTGGAGCTGTAACTAAAGTCAAGGACAGTATATGTCCTTTACAGCCCACTGGGTAAATATGGTTCCTGCCCAGCAACTTGGCCAGGTGACAGCACTGCCACCCTCACTACTCTGTGACTGGGCCACTGTGTTGACTCCTCATGCTGTTTCCACCCTCACCACTCTGTGACTGACCACTCTGTTGACTCCTCATGAGGTTGCCACCTCCCCACTCTGTGACTGGGCCACTATGTTGACTCCTCATGTGGTTGCCACCCTTACCACTCTGTGACCAGACCCTTCTGTTGACTGCTCATGCAGTTGCCACCTCCCCACTCTGTGACTGGGCCACTGTGTTGACTCCTCATGCAGTTGCCACCCTCCCCACTCTGTGATGTAGCTATTAGTGTCCCTATTTACCCTTGACATCACCATTTATTTAATCCTTTTTCTGATCTGTCTGAAGGAGGTAAAAATGAAAAACACAACAGATCCTGTCTTTGGAGCATCCGTAAAGCCTCTATCACACCGTCCCTGTTTTGCATCAGGATATGCTCATGATTTGGAAGCCAAAAGCATAAGTCGGTACAAAACACAGAAAAGACATGCAAATATTCCAATTATTTGTCATCTCTGTTTTGGATTCCTTCCTGTTTTTTTGGCCTTAGCAATACTGATCGATTACTGACCAAATGCTAACTGTGTTAGGCCCCTTTCACATGAGCGAGTTTTCCGTGCGGGTGCAATGCGTGACGTGAACGCATAGCACCCGCACTGAATCCTGACCCATTCATTTTAATGGCTCTGTGTACATGAGGTTTATTTTCATCAGTTCTGCGTTGCGTGAAAAACGCAGCATATTCTATATTCTGCGTTTTTCACGCAGCCCTGGCCCCATAGAAATGAATGGGACTTCAGTGAAAAACGCATTGCATCCTGAAGCAAGTGCGGGTGCAATGCATTTTTCACTGATGGTTGCTATGAGATGTTGTTTGTAAACCTTCAGTTTTTTATCACACGTGTGAAAAACGCATCAAAACGCATTGCACCCGTGCGGAAAAAACTGAACAACTGAACGCAATCGCAGACAAAACTGACTGAACTTGCTTGCAAAATGGTGCGAGTTTTCCTGAATGCACCCTGAACGCATCCGGACCTAATCCGTCACGCTCGTGTGAAAGGGGCCTTAATGAGGATGCTCAAAAGACAGGATTAGTTTTTTGTGGTTGTTCTTGTGACAGATCAGAATAAGGGAAAAATAAGCAGTGACGTCAGCACAAACTTACTGCTGACAAAGTCTCCACTCTGTCATGGGGCCACTACTTATATCATTGTGTAACAGAACAGGTTCTATAGAAATCTATATGGAATCAGCTGACAGTGTAAAAGGAGTGCACTCTTTCACTCTATAGTACAATCTTGGACCACTGCACGGTTCTTTATACCTGACGCTAACATTGAGCTGTATGGGCACACTTGTCATTTGGTCAGTTTAGTGAAGTGTGATGATTCTAAGAGTGACTCCTATCACCTGCCTGTGATACTGAGCACGGTACCTGTTTCACTACCACAGCGGACAACCTATGCATGTTTCTGCAATGCAGAGTGTTGTACACTGAATATACAGGCTATGTGCAGCCAGGAAATAGCTGCTTTTTAACACACTTCATTACAAATAAATTTGGATCGAATAAAATTTTGGGGGAAAATTCGGCAAACTTCGTTAATTTCTAGTTGCTACTGTTTTGCTTTGTTGTCGGATCTATCGGTACGAGCAGGTTATAATTATGAGATGTTCACTTTTACTTTTGAATGTCGTCTTATCAGCTGTTTATTCATTAATTATGCAATTTATGAATTTTGGAAGTATTTGCACTTTATTTGAGCTTTCATCAGCACATTCATACATGGATGAATTGGGATTAGAGATGAGCGAGCACTAAAATGCTCGGGTGCTCGTTATTCGAGGCAAACTTTTCCCGATGCTTGGGTGCTCGTTTCGAGTAACGAACCCCATTGAAGTCAATGGGAGACTCGAGCATTTTTGCAGGGGACCAAGGCTCTGCCTAGGGAAGACTGGGTGAAAACCTGGAAACCTCAGAAAATGATGGAAACACCACGGAAATGGACAGGAAACAGCAGGGGCAGCATGCATGGATGCCTCTGAGGCTGCCTAATCCCACCATTACTCCAAATTCTCAGGCAACAGTCTGGTGGTTACCCTCATGGCAATTGTGCTCACCCAGACCAAGAAAGGCGAGGCACATGCCCATCACATGTTAGGGAAGCACCCAACTAGGTGCAAAGAAAAATTGTTTAGAGAGAGGGCCTGTAGGTGGACCTCTGGAAAAATTGTTTGGAGAGAGGGCCTGTAGGTGGACCTCCGGAAAAATTGTTTGGATAGAGGGCCTGTAGGTGGACCTCTTGAAAAATTGTTTGGAGAGAGGGCCTGTAGGTGGACCTCCGGAAAAATTGTTTGGATAGAGGGCCTGTAGGTGGACCTCTGGAAAAATTTTGGATAGAGGGCCTGTAAGTGACCTCTGGAAAAATTGTTTGGAGAGAGGGCCTGTAGGTGGACCTCCGGAAAATTGTTTAGAGAGAGGGCCTGTAGGTGGACCTCCGGAAAAATTTTTGGATAGAGGGCCTGTAGATGGACCTTCGGAAAAATTTTTGGAGAGAGGGCCTGTAGGGGGCCCTCCGGAAAAATTGTTTAGAGAGAGGGCCTGTAGGTGGACCTCCGGAAAAATTGTGGTAAAAGAGTGCCAGTTGGACCTCTAAAAAATTGCGTTTTTTGGGTTAGCGTTAAGCAAAGACGACAAGGAGGAGTAGGAGGAGTAGAGAAGAGGAATCGGATACATAAGTAATGTTAATCTTTAGCTGCTTTCCCCTGGAGGAGATTTGAATTCCGGTGAAATCCAGGCTTTGTTCATTTTAATAAGCGTCAGCCTGTCAGCGCTGTCAGTTGACAGGTGTGTACGCTTATCGGTGATGACGCCACCAGCTGCACTGAATACCCGCTCTGACAACACGCTAGCGGCAGGGCAGGCCAGCACCTCCAAGGCGTACAGTGCCAGTTCAGGCCACGTGTCCAGCTTTGAAACCCAGTAGTTGTATGGAGCAGAGTGATTGGTCCGGACGTTGGTATGGTCAGCTAGATACTCCCTCACCATCTTTCTGTAAAGCTCACCCCTACTCTGCCTAGACTGGGGACAGGTGACAGTGTCTTGCTGGGGTGACATAAAACTGGCAAAGGCCTTGGAGAGCGTTCCCCTGCCAGTGCTGGACAAGCTGCCTGCTCACCTCCTCTCCCCCGCTACTTGGCCCACAGAACCACACCCTCTGCCGCTAGCGGCGTCAGATGGGAAGGATTGCTTCAGCTTGTGCACCAGGGCCTGTTGATATCTATTCACTCTCATATTCCTTTCCTCTACAGGGATGAGAGTGGAAAGGTTCTGCTTGTACCGTGGGTCCAGGAGAGTGAACACCCAGTAATCGGTGTTTGAAAAAATGCTTCTAACGCGAGGGTCACGGGATAGGCAGCCTAACATGAAGTCTGCCATGTGCGCCAGAGTCCCAACATGCAAGAATTCCCTCTCCTCACTGGCCTGACTCTCTATTTCCTCCTCCAAGTCCTCCTCTTCAGCCCATACACGCTCAAGAGTTAAGAAGGACTGAGCACTGGTACCTCTACTGTCTCGCCGACATTCTCCTCCTCTTCCTCCTCATCCTCATCCCCCTCCTCCTATATGCGCTGAGAAACAGACCGGAGGGTGGTCTGGCTATCAAGCGACGTATCTTCCTCCACCGTCTCTTGTGACAAGTGCAAAGCTTCCGACTTCATGCTGAGCAGTGAGTTTTTCAACAGGTAAAGCAGCGGGATGGCAAGGCTGATAATGGCGGCATCGCCGCTGACCATCTGTGTTGACTCCTCAAAGTTGCTCAACACCTGGCAGATATCAGACATCCACGTCCACTCCTCATTGTAGACTTGAGGAATCTGACTGACCTGACTACCAGTTCTGGTGGAAGTTGACATCTGGCAGTCTACAATCGCTCTGCACTGCTGGTAAACTCTGGATAACATGTTTAATGTCGAATTCCATCTTGTGGGCACGTCGCACAACAGTCGGTGAGCGGGCAGTTGTAGGCGTCGCTGCGCTGCCCTGAGAGTGGCAGCATCTGTGGTCGACTTGCGGAAATGCGCACAGATGTGGCGCACCTTGGTGAGCAAATCAGATAGATTGGGGTATGTCTTGAGGAACCGCTGAACTATTAGATTGAACACGTGGGCCAGGCATGGCACATGTGTCAGTCTGCCGAGTTGCAGAGCCGCCACCAGGTTACGCCCTTTGTCACACACAACCATGCCTGGCTTGAGGTTCAGCGGTGCCAGCCACAGATCGGTATGCGCCGTGATGCCCTGTAACAGCTCTTGGGCGGTGTGCCTTTTGTCACCTAAGCTCAGCAGTTTGAGCACCGCCTGCTGGCGCTTACCCACGGCACTGCTGCTGCGCCTAGAGCTACCGACTGAAGGCACCGTGCCCATGGATGGTGAGTCGGAGGAGGAGGAGGGGTCGGAGGAGGAGGCATAGTACGTCTGAGAGACCGTGACCGAGGTAGGCCCCGCAATCCTCGGTGTGGACAGTATATGAGCGGCCCCAGGGTCAGACTCGGTCCCAGTCTCCACCAAGTTAACCCAATGTGCCGCCAGTGATATATAGTAGTGTCCCTGCCGGGCAGCATTTGTCCACGTGTCCGTGGTTAGGTGGACCTTCTCAGAAACAGTGTTGGTCAGGGCACGGATGATGTTCTGTGACACGTGCTGGTGTAGGGCTGGGACGCCACATCGGGAAAAATAGTGGCGGCTGGGGACCGAATACCAAGGGGCAGCCACCGCCATGAGATTGCGAAAGGCCTCGGTCTCTACCAGCCTATAGGGCAGCATCTCCAGGCTCAGCAATTTGGAGATGTGGACGTTGAGGGCTTGGGCATGTGGGTGGGTGGAATTGTATTTCCTCTTGCACTCCAGCGTCTGCTGTAAAGACAGCTGAACGCTGGGACACTGTCACGACAGGGAAACAAGGGATAGTGTGCCCTGTCTGAACCCCACCTCTTTCCCTGCCTACTTACAGTAGATGCCCTAGGCGGCAAAACCGTAACTTGGAGACAGTCCCTATGCTGAGTACGTGCACAAGGAAGGGAAGGGAACACAGGGAAAGACGAACACAGACAGAACAAACACAATAGCAGAATAGTCAGCAAGCCAAGTCAAGAACAGGAGGTCACGTCAAATACCGAGGGGAATTGCAAAAGCGTAGTCTAAGTCCGAAGCAAATCCATATACCAATAATCAACAGCAAGGTCCAACACAAAGCACTGATCTCAGAAGACTAATCACAGGCATCTGAGTGAGGCAGTTGCCATCTTTAAATAGCCCGCCCAGGATCATGTGATGTGGCCAGCATCACATGACCTGAGGCGGAGCAAGCTGTCCACAATATGTAAAGTAGCATGTGTGTGATCAGCACCACATGGCTAAACCCAAACAGAATTAACTCATGAAGTGCTGGCTGACAAGACCAGCACTTCAATAACACTATTGCTCGTCTCTAGGGGGGTGGAGAGGTCCGGCGATGTCGTGCAGAGGGAGCGCGACGCCGACCGCGTGACAGTACCCCCCTTCACGAGGGCCACCGGACCCTTACCAGCGGGAGCAGGCTTATCGGGATGCTGCAGATGGAACTTTGGCGATGAGCGAGTCTGCATGCATCCTGGTCAACGGTACCCAAGATCTGTCCTCAGGCCCGAACCCCTTCCAATGTACGAGGTACTGGAAGGAATTCCGGACCCTTCTCACATCCACAATTCTGGCAATCTCATGCTCCATTTGTCCTGCTACCTCAACCGGAGAGGAGACTGTTCCTCAGGAACCAACGCGGGAGCAACATAACGTGTTGAGCAAAGACACATGAAAAACATTATGAGCACGAAGGGAGTCGGGTAAACATAACCTAAAGAAACCGGATTGATCACCTGGTGATCCTGTAAGGACCAATGAAGCGAGCGTGCAAACTTGTAGGATGGTTACCCTCATGTGAGATTTTTAGTCGATAACCATACCTTATCCCCAACCTTAAAATTCACACCCTTAGAACTTTCTATCAGCCTTAGCTTTTGAACTCCTTGGGCCTTTTCCAGGTTCGACTGAACCTGTGCCCAAACTGTGCACAGTTCTTGAGAAAAATCATTGACCTCTGGACAACCGACGGCAGATGGGGAACAGAGCCAAAGCGTGGATTGAAAAACCATATTGCAGAAAAAACGGCGACATCCCAGAGGATGAATTAACACGATTATTAATTGCAAATTCAGAACCAGAGACAGGAATCTGGCCCACACATGCTGGTTATCAGAAAACATAACATCTGAGATATTGCTCACGGATTGGTTAGACGTTCAGTCT